>JAOQMQ010109164.1:0-13926 GCA_027563845.1 Erythroxylum subrotundum | reverse complement strand
ATTATTATTTATTATTATGATTTTTGAAAATAGGACTGATGTAAACTTATAAAGTATATAGTACAACTGTACAATATAAAAATGAACTATTTTGCAATTTCTAAAAAAATTCAAATACTATTTCATAAATTTAAAAAATTATCCGAAACGATATCCAGTATTGATTGGTATCAGTACAGTACTGTACCAGAACTCAATTCAGTACCAAGCTCGCTATAATATTCGCAACATTGGTTTGAAGACTTCACTTTTTAAAATTGTATAAAATTTTATAAATTTATGGGATATATATCTGCAATTTGCATGAGAGGATGCATTGGAAATCGATATCGAATTGTTAGCAAGTAGAACTTGTGGCTGGCATAATTCATAAAAGATGTACGAATTAAAATAATAATTTCAACTAATTTGAACTTTATTTTTGCATTTTTAATTAGGTAAATTATAATAAAAATTTTAAATTTATAATATCAATAAGAACTATAAGAAATAATAATAAATTATTTGATCCTAAATAATAATTTGTGGTTAATCCTGTAATTATAGTGCTCCACATTAATAGAATTATTTAACACGATAACACATAATTATCACGTCAGACCCTAATCATACGAGATATGATATTCATGTTAGGGTAAATTATAGTAAAAACGTCCAACCTTATGTGTCCTATTGGAAATCTCCTATTTGACATGTCAATTACATGCCATATGGTGTGCTAGGTTAACACTGATAATTACTATTTTTATTAACTTTTTCTGATATGTAAAAGTAAGTAAAGTTTAAAAATTTTATTGAAGTTTTCCCATTCAACACATATACTAAATTTAACATTGATATAAAGAGTGAAAAGTATTAATACGAATTCAACAAAATAGGGTTTAAGCTTCAATGTTTTACATGGAGTTGGTTATATTTCTAGCCAGGTTTATGTATAACTACTATCCTCAAGGAAAGGTGATTCACATTGATCTATAGTCATTGCAACAAAAATAAAAGATTTCTTCTTTCCAGCATCTCTCTTAATTTTATTGGGTAAATACGCTAAGATAACTTAAACAAACACTTTGAAAATAATAATAAATAAAAAAACTAGGGATTAATTACTCAAATTTATAATTATAATTCAAATTTTAAAATGTGACGATAAAATGCTTAAATTTTTAATTTTTTATAACTAACCTGATATTATTATTTTCGTTACTAAAAATCAATTGAAGATTGGACACGTTAGCGTATTGGTCAAAGGGTGAACCTGGATTCTTGATAATTTGGACAATTTATACTCTTATCAGTGTGGGTTGAGCTGTTTTTGGACTAAATCACCTGTTCTTGTTGATAAACTTGATGCTTTGTTGTTGTAAACGACTACACCTCCGCTTCGGGTACTTTTGCTCATCGGGTAAACTAGGCAATATGTGTACTACTCAGGGAAGAGAGAATACTCCCACAATTGAAAATAAAAGAATTAAGTAATTATAAAACATAGAAAAGACGTTAGGTATTTTCCTCGTTTTGTGTGTCAGGATGATGGATTGGGGCAATTTAAATTACTAAAGAATATGTGAAAAAGATCAAACTTCATGTTTGGTAAATTTATTAATTATTATACGAAAGGAAATCATGTTCTATGGTGGCCCATAAACGTAGCAAGTAACAAATTATATTGTTTATTACGACAACAAATGCAAAATTGTAATAGCAGAATGCAAATAACATTGACAGGAAATAAGAGTAACCCAACTCCAAAAATTAAAGAACGATGCAGAAAAGAGATTAGCGAGTCCACGTAACAGAATGTGGTCATTAGACTGCATAAGTAGATCAACTTTTAGTAATTATTTGCAATTGCGGCGTTAGATGTGTAGATCAAAGGTCCAACCCTGTACAACTTGATCTTCTTGTCATGCAAAATGCGGAAAGTAGAAAAGAGAGCACCAGTGATCCCCTTATTCACATCAGTTGGGACATTGCAGGTATCCAATGGACTGCTTTCAAGGTAGGTTTTACATTCTGTAATCTTCAAGTTATCCAAAATCCCAAAATCAGGCAATGTTTTGAAGAAGTAACCATTTGCATCAGTTGCATCAGCTAGGCAGGAGAAGGGTTTTACGTCGTATCCGTTCTGATGTACTGCTGAACAGATTATCCTGGTAACAGCTCCTGCATTTTACGGAACAAGGTTTGGCAAGAGTTCGAATAACATCAAACAATTTAAAGAAAGGATCTTAGGAGAAGATGATTACCTTTAATGGGGACGTACGAAGAGCCAGATTTACAAAGCACAAGACCTTCTATGCCAATGGGAAGTGGCTTTTCTGTTGGTGTAATGTATTCATTGTCAGCCTTGTCATTGCTTGGTTTTTGAACGGTCAAACTCGATTCCTGAAGACTTTGTTTTGGGCCATATTCGTTGTCTGGTTTGACAACAACTGGGGTTGGTTTTGGGCTGTATTCTTGGTCGAGCTTGCTACTGTCTGGTTGTGATTTTGAGCTGAGTACTGATGTGACAACGCTGGAGTCTGGTTTGACAACATCTGAGTCTGGTTTGACAACTTCTGAGTCTGGTTTCGAACTGTAAATTTGGTTGTAATTGAGAGGGGTAGGTGTCACGCTGTGAACCTTATCAGGCTTCACTATGTCCGATTCTTTTTCTGGTATATCATCATAGCCAGGCTTTACAGCTTCGGATGTTAATTTTGGTGCAGAACCCGAATCAGGCTTAACAAGATCAAATGATTGATTTTGACCAAACCCGTTGTCTGAATTGACAATGTCTGGCTTTGACCCATAGCTGTAATCATCAGCAGAGGCAATGACTAGGAATGGCAAAAGGAGGATTGATGCTGAAAGAAAGAAACGAGTTAGAGCCATTTGTTTGTGTGTGATTGTATTGCAAGGTAAGCACACAAGGAAAGTGGATACCCCCCTGCAGGATTGAGTTGAAATGGGGGGCAAATGTTGCCTTATATAGAAAGGATTGCTGATAACTAATTGTCTACGTGACCAAGAGTCCTCAACAAAATAAATAATTTAGCAGGAATGAAAAAAAAAGTCCATTGGCGAGGTACATGGGAGCTGGATAAACGCAATATGCTTAGTTGGCACACGACTAAGCTCGATAATAATGCTTACCAAAAATTGGGCCAATAAAGAATAAATATGCAAGTCTTATAGGCTCTGAATGAGATAGATACAATGATATTTACGAAGTTTTTTTTTTTTTTTTTTGAAAGAAGGAGCTTACAATTGCTACCCTTTGAATATGCACTGGCTAAATTTTCGGATTGACACAATAACCTGCAAATCACGTTAATCAGATACTCCACACTAGGCAAGTGCTGTAAAACAGACTTGTTCGAAAGAGTATAGATAGGAAAAATCGAACACAGGACCTTTTGATCTCGTGCCTCTCCACTTTATCAACTCGACCACTTCTTAGGGGGCGATATTTATCAAGATGAGATGGCATAACAAGAAGGTTGTCATAAATTAAATTAACTTTGGGTAAGAGTGAAAATTCTTACAATATAATTTAATTTATTAATTTTAAATTAACTTAATATTCATAATTAATCAAATTAAAAGAATAATTATTAAATTTAAATCTAATTTGATTTAAACTCTTGAATCTAAATTTAAACTAAATTTGATTTAATTTAATTTCACTCTCATTCAAACTAATTTATCATTTTTACAACACAAGTTGGTGATCTAATGATAGCATGGCAATGAAATAGCTACCTAAACGATGGAATCTATAGGAGTACAATAATTCAATATTCAACAGATACACAAGACAAGGATTCTGCCAGTCACGTAGCCAAAGTAATGGCATGCATGACACGGCCAATTTCAGTCGATTCCTAATCTGTCGTGCGACCAAATAAATTCCTACTTCATAATATTTTATTCAGTTAGGGGAACTACACGTTATGAATTCATTTTATAAGAGGATATAGCTTCAATCCTCAGCCTCAGTATCTTTCTTCTTTTGGCATACCTTAGTTATCAATGGCTTCCTTTCGTGTCAATATCTCTCTTCTTCTGTTTCTTTCGTTGGTTTTTATTGCTTCTGCCGCTGATGTCGGTTATGGCTCCAAGTCCACATTTGAAAAACCAGAACTAAACAAGGACAAGTTTCTTACATCTCTGATAGCTATTCAAGGGCTTGTTTACTGCAAAACAGGCACTAAACACTTCCCTCTTGAAGGTAATTCCTTTGCACAATTTCGAGAGTTCAAAATTGTTTGTTAGGTGGATAAAAACAGGATCAAGTTCATAGTTTCTTTGGTAATCTCTAGGTCTAAAACTAACAGGAATTATCTTATGTGATGAGAACAGGAGCTGTGGCGAGAATAACATGCACATGTGTTGACGAGTACGAATACGAAACAGCACCTTTCTCCTTTCTCAGTGTTGCGACCGATCCTGAGGGCTACTTCTTCGCAACATTATCTCCATATGAGGTCGAAGAGAACTGTAAGATCAAAGAGTGCAGGGCTTTTCTCGAACTATCTCCTCTGGGGACTTGTGAAGTTCCAACGGATGTTAACAAAGGGATTAGCGGTGCTCTTCTTTCTTCTTATCGATTCCTTGATGAGAAGAACATGAAGTTATTCACAGTTGGTCCTTTCTTCTACACCTCGCGGCCTAAGTCAACCTCTAATCGTTAGGTTATTGAGGATATAATTTTTGCATTATTTGACTCTATCTAGTTGAGAGTTGATAAGAGGGCCTTTTTTTTTTTTTATTTTGTTAACTTTCTTTTGAATTGATTATCAGTACCGTTAATTCAAGTATACATGCTTATTATATACATCTGAATTTGGGATTTTAAGTTAATTATACATAATGTTACAAAATCTAAAAAGAGACTATAAAACCTATGTTGTCTAACTAGTGAATCAAGAAGCATGCTTTAATCTCCATATTTTATGGGCAAAATATGCTTATTTTTCTTGTATATTTAATAATTTGAATTGCTAAAAGGAACAATTCACAATATTATATTTAAAAAAATTTCAAATTTTCTTTAAATGATTTTAACAATTTGGTGGTAGATTAGATTGTTAAGTTTTATAAAACTATATTAGAAAAGTGCTTCATTGATTAAAAGGTGTAAAAAGGGTTCAAGACTAAACACTGAGCGTAATAACTTTTAAGAGAATTCAAAAGATTATGTTATCTATTGACTCTTGCAAAAGTCCAAGATCAGACGAGTTTAACAATAAATTCTTTAAACATGCGTAGTCTGTTGTGGATGATAAGATTTATGAGGTTGTGTTAAACTTCTTCTTGACTAGTAAAATGCTTAGACATATTCAATTGTAATTGAACTTGTTACTGAAATTGAAGTTCTTTTAAAATCCAGTGCTTCCAAACCTGTAGTACGTTTTAACACAATCTATAAGTATATTTCAAAAATAGTATGTGAGCAACTTAAGATAAACTACCAGTACTTATAAATGAAAATCAAAGTACATTTATTGGTGGCAGGTTATTGTGCATAATAGCTTGATAAGTCAGGATCTTAGTTGTATAAAAGGAAAAGCATATCAGTTTAACACACGATGAAAGTGGCTTTGAAAAAAAATCTGTAACACACTTGAGTGCGAATCTATTAGAGAATTGTTGAATGTTTTAAAGTTCTCAATCACCTTTACTGAATAGCCAATAACTTGTATTACCTCTGTATCTTTTTCTATCTCATCAAATGAAGGTCTTCAAGTTTTGTGTAAGGAGGGAAAAGGTATGAGACAAGGAATCCCTTTTTCTCATTACTATGGATTATTTGATAAAACAATTAAGGAAATTAAAGCCTCTAAAAATGTTAGTTTTAGCTTCCATCCTCCATACCAGAACATATGATTGAATAGTCTTTTCTTTGCATATGACTTTTTTTTTTTTATTTTGTAAAGCTAATATATATATCTTCTATATAAATTATGATGGATACTTTTAATCAATTTTCAGGAGGATTCAGTTTAGTAATATCACTAGCTTTACTATGAGTTCCTTATACGACATTTGAGGACTCCTTTATCTCCTAATAGATGGACTAAGGTTGATTGTTAGAGTTTTGTAGATAATTTTGTTTTTAAGAATTAATAAAGTGTGAGGACCTTATATAAAGCATCTTCCCTGGGCATGTAGATTCCAACTCATTAACTTAGTCTTATTTTCCATGCAAACTTATTAATCATTTATTTTCACTCTTCCTCGAGAGATATTGTGAAGTAAATAAAGAATTCCTTTAGAGGAAAACTTCTATTAGGTGTGTTTTAAAATTGTCAAAGTTGAAAAAAAAATTGTTTCAAAGATAGTAGGCACCTCCCCCCTCTTTTTCAGTGTTTGGTAACCAAACAAATCTTTGAATGTTTGTTAAATATTTGTTTTGTTTTTGACAAACGTTATATTCTTTTGCCTATAAAAGGAAAGCCACATTCATGAAAAAAAAGGAATATAAAGAGAGTGAACAACAGGGTGCAAAGAGAGTTGAGGTATTTTAAAAGAAAGTATTTTGAGTGAAATACAAGAGTATTATATGTAAGTTTTTGGTGTAATTGAGATAAAGGGTTAAGAGAAAAATTATTGAGTGTTTTGTAATTTTTCTCATTTTTCCCTTATTAAAAATTTCTTTAATTATCTTTGCTCATAGATGTAGCCCATCTTAAAGGGTTGAATTACATAAATTTCTTATGTCTTATTTTTCCCACATTTTTCTCTACCTGTTGCTCCATTACTCCATTCAACTTTCTCAAACAAAATTCTTCAATCATATACTCCACACAACAAATTGGTATTAGAGCCTGGTGAGAAAATTACGACAAATTTTTTTATACAATTCGTTTAGTTTTCGGGTGACGACAGTGAAAGTTAATGAATATTAAAACAATAAACAATAAAGGTGACAACTATTCATACATTTATTTTGAATTAAACACTATAACAGTCATTGTAGCTGAGCTGTAGCAACTAGTAATATTCACATACATAGTACTATTACGTTGACAGTTTTGTTTGAAGTTGGCAACAACAAAATTTGATTTTGAGAGGTTTGACCACACTACCAACTTTGCTTTGTCGAAAGTCAAGATGCATGTAGTCTTGACACAAAATGGTGTGCAGAAGACCTTGTTAGGAAAGGATGTCATACAAAGCAAATTAACTGACGCCCAAAAGCTAGACATGGATGAAAAAGCCATGGCTGCCATTCACTTGAGCCTTTCAAATGAAGTCTTACTTGAAGTTATTCATGAGAAGACAATTGCTTCATTATGGCATAAGTTGGAATCTCTATATATGACAAAGAGTCTCACTAGCAAATTGGTTGCAAAACACCACTTACATTCATTCTCACTACTGCTTATTTCTAAGTCCTCCGAATCGCCATTCAAACGTTGCTCGGAATTCAATAAAACATTATTTATTACATCAAATGCAATATCATTTCGATCTAAAAACTCTAAGGAACATTCCTCGATTTCCACTGGAACTTTATCAGACTCCTCAACATCATTTGAACCTTCTTCATTACCATGCAAAGGGATATCATACGCACGTCTAACTTCACATTCTTGCACAATCTGCCAATTTGGACTGAATAACAAATCTTCCCCATAAAAGACTTGCTTCACTTAGTTTGCCAAAATAAATGGGTCATCCTTGAACCAGAACTTAGTTACGTTGATGCTTTTTACAATACCGTTGATCCTCATATTCAAATTTCCAAGATCGTACCATTTGCACTTGAAAAGTGCAACATTTTTACCCTTAACATATTCAAGCCTGATAATATCTGTCAGCAACCCATAAAATGTAATATTATCTTCTCCATAATTTCCTAACACTGCAACACCACTATTTTGTGTAATCCTACGCAGATCACGGGCTTCAGTGCGAAATCACATGCCATTTATATTGCATACAGTATACTTCTGCACCAAACTATAAGGTCCACATGCTAATGCGTACAAAGACTCAAAGATACTTCCTTCACGGGAGCTAGTTAATGTCATCATCTATAACAACAAATGAAAATTAGTTAATAATATATAATTATTATTGTAGACCAAGTACAAACCTTCTTCTCACCCGATGCTTTAACCATGAACAAAATTGTTCTCAATGTCTCCTGTCAACATATAATGGACTTTGTTGCGTCAACTCATCCGTGTGCTCACTATGGATGAAAAACAATTCAATCAAGATTATATGAAATATATCTAGTTATTACATATCTTAATTTCACAATAGGTTAGAAAAACTTACTCAATAAAGGGCCTAATCTCATGACAATTCATAAGCACATACCAATGTGCAATCTCTAGCTCATGTGTAGGAAGAGCAATTGTTTTGCCAGCATCAATCGGCTTACATCGTTGGAAGAACACTGATATGTCACTACCATCAACCATATCATTGATTCGCTCTGGCACGTTGAAGTTGGTTTCAATTCCTTTTAGATACACTGAACAGAATGTCATGCACTCTTTAACAACGTACATTTCAGCAATTGACCCTTCTGAACATGCTTTATTTCTAACAAATCTCTTTAGTGTACCTAGGAATCTGAATAAATGATTAACCATAATTAGATAGGACACTATTTAGTTCACTTTGTTGAGTGATAGGATAAATTTAAATAATACCTCTCAATTGGATACATCCATCTATACGCAACTGGTCCACCAAGTAAGGCTTCATTTGGCAAATGAATAGGCAAATGAACCATGACATGAATGCCGGTGGTATATCATTTCAAGTTTGCATAAGATTAAAGTTATCTCATCACACATCTTCTGTATGTCATCCTTATTCAAACTTCGGCTACAAATTCAATGAAAGAAGTCCCTCAACTCCATTAAAACACCTATCACATCTTTATTCAAGATGGCATGCGTGCCTAATGGAAGAATGCTTTGTAACAGTATATGACAATCATGAGACTTAAGTCCAGTAATCTTCCTTTCATCAACATTAACACATCTAGATATATTAGATGCGTAACCATCTGAAAACTTCACCTGCTTTACAAACTCGCAAAACTTCTTCTTCTCATCGGCAGACATTGTATAGCATGCTGGATGTTTTGCCACAATAGTTCCATCAGCTGCTCTTTTCAAGTGTAATTCCTTTTGAATGTTCATATCTTCCAAATCAAGCCGAGCCTTGATTGTATCTTTGGTTTTGTCTTCAACAATCATCAAAGTACCAAGGATATTGTCAAAAATATTCTTTTTTGTATGCATGACATCAAGGTTATGCCTCAATCTTAACTTATGCCAATATGGTAGATAAAAAAGAATGCTTTTTTATTCCAATTAAACTCTCCTTTCAATCTCGTTCTCCTCTTATTGCTGGGGTGCTTTTCATAACATATATTTTGCATATGATATAATTGTTCCACCACATCATCTCCATCTGGTAAGTTAGGTATAGGCCAATGATCACTCTGCCATCAAACTTCTTGCTTTTTCTCCATGGATGATCGTAAGGAAGAAAACGCCGATGGCCTAAGTAACCAATCATACTTCTTAACATACAAGGAGTGTGCTTGTTACAAATAGGGCATGTCTTATAGCCTTTAGTGCTCCACCCAGAAATAGTACCATAGGCTGGAAAGTCATTGACAGTCCACATTAAAGTTGCATGCATTCGAAAATTTTCTCCTTTTGAAGCATCAAAACCATCTTCCCATAACTTATTTAACTCAACTACTAGTGGTCTCATATAGACGTCAATGTCTCTACCCACCACTTTCGGACCTGGAATAACCAGAGATAGCATAAAAAATGACTCATCCATACACATCTAAGGGGGTAAATTGTATGCTAAGAGAACAACAGGCCACACGTTATATGAAAGTGACAAATTGTCGTGTGGATTGAATCCATCTGTTGCTAAGCCTAGTATAACATTACGTGGTTCTCTGGAAAACTCAGGATATAACTCATCAAAGCTCTTCCAAGCTTCTCCTTCGGAAGGATGAACCATGGTATTACTATCACCTTTAGGCCTATCATTATGCCATGTCATTTGTTTAACGATCTTACTTGACATGAATAATCGTTGTAACTTGGACGTTAATGGAAAGTACCGCAACAGTTTATGAGGTATCTTCTTACCCCTACCATCACTAATTCTCCATCTTGATGTTACACACTGGGGCCAACTTTTCAAGTCCTCATACTCTTTCCAAAACAAGGAACAATCGTACTTACATGCATGTTCGACACATAACCTAAACCTAGGCTCCGTAAAAATTGATTTGCTTCATAATAGGACTTTGAAACAGATTTACAATTAGGTAATACATCCCTCAGCAGAGCAAGTAACATGTCAAATGACTTATTTCTCCACTTGTTGTACACTTTCAAGTGAAGCAACTTTATTAAAAACGACAACTTTGAAAAGTTTGTACAATCGGGGTACAACTCTTCAGTTGCTTTACTCAACAATTCATGAAAGGCACCCATAATAGAAGGACTCCTTCCATCCTGATCAATTGGACAATCATTTAAGAAAGAAGTCACATCATGAAGCAAATCTTGCATGCCATCATCCTCCTCATCACCATCACCTTCATTAATATCATTGCCCATCCCATCAATGTCTACATTTGCAGTGTCAAGCCTTTCTTCCCTAGAGATAAATCTATATTCTGGCAGTTAACCATGTAAAACCCAGCGGATGTATGATTGGTCCATGCCGAATTGCATTAAATGGTCAAAAATATTCATTTGAAACCTCATATAACAATTCATGCAACGTGCACAAGGGCATGAAATTTTACAATCTTTGCCCTTTTTTTCAGCCACAAAATTCATAAACATTCTCACTCCATCAATGTATTCACGGGAAACCCTAACACTGTTCATCCAACTCTTATCCATAGAGCAAAAAATACCTATTAATTAAATATAAGAATAAGAACATTATGTTATGTTAGTGGCAAATCAACAAAGACTCTTACTCGTATGCTTAATGAGGTAGTTTGACACTTTTCATCAAAGGTCTCAATAAATAGAAACATACAATCACCTAATACACAATAGCTCTATAATTGATACATCAAGTCTTGGGAATTTATTTACTGTATTATTTATCTAATACTTTAGTGGAATTGCATAGAGCAAAATATGGCATTTCATATAGCAAATTCAATAACTATAGTATGAATACAAACATATCAATTAACAATCCAGCAACTTGATACTTATAAGTTAGCATACCTACTCCTTGTTTTCCAATGGCTCCTCCAACTATCTCATCCTCACACTTGAAAATAGTATCTGTCATAAAGCACGATAAAGTAGAAATAAACTTCAGTAATTAAATGTATAAAATCTTATGAATAGATATTGTTCAGTATAGTAACCACCAAGTTCACAAACTAAATAATTGATATGGTGTATCATTGTATTTCAACCTGTGACAAATGATTTGGTGTATTTTGTAACCGAATCATATTTGCTACTTAAACTAAATGAACATTTTTACTTTGCTTAGAGGTTGTATATATATGATAAGTTCACGAGAAGTATCTACATATGATAGATCATATATGCAAGGATAAATGATGTTTCTGGATCCAGTGGTGTATTGGCTATCTAACTAATGTATGTTTTTACCAAATTATGAGTTTTAACATATTACATTTAACTATACTTGTCTTTTAGTAGCAAAACAATGTTGAATAAAAATTAGCACAAATAATTGAACAAGATAAACCTCATTGAATTACAGTAAAGAAACATTCAAATGATTATGTTAGAATTTGACGCCAAAAAGACATGATAGATAGTGGTAGGTGTACGATGATGTCATGTATGCTGGAATTTCTGCTAGATGGACATCGGAGAAAAATGGATTACCAGTAAAACATATTCTAGGTTATACAATTGACTGAGGCTCCAATACTTTCAACCCAATGCCGAGAAGATATCAACTTCATGAGAACATAATCAGCATTGATACCATTAGTCATTGTTGTTGATTTTGTACATCAATTACAGATCTTATCCATCATGACAGTACCAATGGAATAATATGTATATTCCAAAGTTATAGATAAAGATCTCCTCGCCATCAAGTATGATAATCAAACGATCACAACTCACAGTAAGATTAGCGCAAGTTAGTATATATCCACAAGTCAAGTAATATAATAAATTAAACTGATTCTCGTGGTCTATCCATTGATTCTAGATAGTTTTAAAATAATTCAGAATCTCCCTCTTCATTTAAGTAGAACCGAATTGAAAGTTTTTCAGAATCCGTTCAATGTTCACGGTTTTGTTATCCATAATTTACTCCATCTAAGTAGTGACTTAATCCATTTATGCAATCTCCTATACTGAAAACGTAGACTAAAGTTATTGAACTTTTCAAAATCAGAAGATATTTTAGTAACACCTTAATTTTAGATTTTGGTTTAATAATAACTCTAATTGAAGTTTAATCATAAATTTAAAAATGATTAGAAAATTATTTATAGTTCTTTTATAGGCTTATAAAGAATTATATAATATTTTTTAATTAAATTTTGGGTACCCTCATCAAAGCTTAATCAACAAATTAGAATCTCCCTCCTGTTTTAATGTCAATGTAAAACCGAATTAAAAGCCTATCAAAAGCCATCCAATACTAGCAATTATGGTGTTGACATTACTTTTTTCCATCGTCCTCCTGACCTAATATATAATACCTAATACTAGTATAATTAGATAAGCCAAGGGTTTGCAATCTCAACTAAGATCGATTTAGCTTTCGTAAAAATTTAAACTTTTCCCTTTCCCTATTTCAGCTTTTGTAAAAAGCATTTCATCGAGCACCTACCGTGCTATAAGAAAAACATTTTCCAGGAACTAACATGAAACAAATAACAAAAGAGTTAATCTCGTTTCATTACATTGTTTATACCTGAAGTTTGAAGTCGTCGGAGTTCAGAGGCACCCGTGACCTGTAGACTTCTACAGAAAATCGGACGTTAATCTCGTTACATTACAGATGAGAACGGAGATTTCTACTAAATCTCATGACTTATTTATCATTTTTTTCAAAGAAAACAGAGAATGATTTAAAATTTAACAAATTCAAAGAAAAGACAGAGAGAGAGAGAGGGAGAGGAGATTAGTGGGTATTTCATTATTGTGCTTCGAATATTAACTTAAAGCAAGCCCTACCAGAGAAAGGTTCGAACTTTAGCAAATAGGATGAAAATAGAGCAATGGGCATTAGAGCGTACCTCTAAAATTGCGAGCACAGAGGACCAGGGGTGAATTTGAGAGGGAGATTTGAAGGTGTTGAAGGAACAGGGAAAGAGAGAAAGGTAGTAGTGAGGATGTCGTCGACAGTAAACGAAAAAAATTTCAAAACAAAACCAAAACTCACGAAACATCGTTTTAATTTGTTGCTGAAGGCTTCAGCAACGTTTTATTCAACAAAACATCGTGTTTTTATTTCGTGACGTTTTAATAAAAAATGTCGCAAAAAGTGTCACAAATCTACGACGCTTTTATAAAACGATGCGAAAAATTCGAACTTTTCGCGAAGTTTAAAGTCTTTACAATCCGTGACGTTTTATCAATAAAACGTCGCAGATTGTGTTATTTTGATAATATTGTTTATTTACAGTTTGATAATATTGTTTAGAATTCTATTTATAACTTTTAAGTTTTATTTCTTCTATGGAAAGGCAAAGTAATAAGGTGTAATGGCTGGATATTTTCAAAACAGAAAAAATTTAAAGGATATGATAAATTATACTCGCAGAGCAGACAAACGTTTCCGTAGTATAATTATCAGACAGGAGGCTAAGGTTGAAGAAATTAGAACACTGCTTGAAAATCCAACTTTAGCAGTCAGTCCAACTCATCCCAAATTCAGAGAAGCAGAAGATATAAAGCAACAAATATTACT
>JAOQMQ010109022.1:0-13948 GCA_027563845.1 Erythroxylum subrotundum | reverse complement strand
TTACACAGGGTATAAGTCGACTTACACTAACACCCAGCACCTAGTTATCCTGCCAGAATAAGATCCGTCGTCCATTCCCCAGCAACCATTGGCTCCCCTGACGGACAAGGGGGCAGGTGGCAGAAATGCCCCACCAAACGACTGAGGCCCCCGGCCTCGCAATAATGAGTGGGATAGTGATATTCCCCATCTGATATTTAGCTATAAGAACCTGGACCCAGAGGGACGTCGGTTGCGTCAGAAGGGCCCGGCTGAGCTTGGCCAGGAGGGCATCATTGGTAGGTCGGATCCTCTTGAGCCTGAGGCCCCCTGCAGATTTAGGTTGACAGACCGATGCCCAACTGACAAGATGCACTTTCTGCTGGGAAGGGTTAAATCCCCAAATAAAATCACGCATAAGCTTCTCTAAGTTGTCACAGAGTTGACGTGGGAGACGAATAGTTTGCATCGTGAAGATGGGGAGAGTAGCCAAGACGGACTGGGTCAACGTAACCCGCCCCGCAAGAGATAAAGTCTGGGCCCACCAGCCGATGACCTTCTGCTGAGCAGTATCCAAAATATACTGAAAGGATTGCCGAGACATACGGTCGTGAAACAAGGGGACGCCGAGGTACCGACCGAGATTAGCCGTGCTACTGATCTGTAAACCATGGCTTAGCCTCCGAGCCATATCGCAGGGAACGTTCCGCAAAAAAAAAATTGCATCTTAATAGGACTCACTTTCTGCCCGGACGCTGAACAGAAGGTCGCCAAAGTATTTGCTATGATGTGCTCCTGGGAGTCCTCGGCTCTAGCAAAAAGAACTAGATCATCTGCAAAAAACAGGTGAGAAAGTGGGGGACCTGAGCGACCCAACTTGATAGGGTGTCAATGCCCACACTGCACCTCCCGCGAAATAAGATGCCCCAGGCGCTCCATGCAGGGGACAAAAAGATAAGGAGAGAGTAGGTCGCCTTGCCGAAGTCCCCTCTCCAGGAAAAAAGGTTCAGACAGCGCGCCCTGCCAGGAAATTTGAAAGGACACAGTCGTCACACATTTCATAATAACGGTAATGAGGTTCTCGGGGAGCCCAACAGCCTGAAGTGAATCCTGAAGGAAATCCCAGCGCAAACGGTCATATGCTTTTTCCAAATCCACTTTTAACGCCAGGTAACCGGTCCAATCCTTCTTCTTGCGCATCGAATGAATGACCTCTTGAGCGATGATGATATTATTGGTTATATGGCGCCTCGGAATGAAGCTGCTCTGGGTCTCAACGACAAGGTGGGGCATGTGGTCCTTCAACTGGTTCACGATGACTTTAGCAATAGCTTTGTACAGCACGGTACACAGGCTAATAGGACGAAACTGGGAGATCTGATGCGGACTTGGTAGTTTTGGAATTAAAACCAGAATGGTTTTATTAAGCTCTGGGTCCCATCTTCTCGAACTGAAAACCTGCTTGATGAAGTCCACCACAGCCGACCCCACGGTCTCCCATTGTTGTTGGAAAAAAAGAGCATTAAACCCATCAACGCCTGGAGCCTTGTTGGAGGGCATGTCAAAAATCGCCGCTTTAATTTCAGTGTCCTGAACTGACCGGGCCAGCCGAAGGACCTGATCCGGCGAAAGGGGAGGAAAAGCCCCAAGCTGGGGCAGAGGAGAGGACATCCCGTCCTCCAACTTGTAAAGCTGGACAAAAAATTTACGAAACAACTGGTTCAAATGGACCGGGTCCGTAACTAACCGTCCAGACGAATCTTTGAGACTAGCGACCCTCAGGTGCTTCCTTTTGGATAGGGTGACAGTGTAATAATACTTGGTATTACGGTCTCCGTGTGAGATCCAGTGATCTTAATAGCAGTTGGCACTAGCGTCAACTCCATGCCGTATACATCCACTGGATCCAACTATACGAATGATATTTGTACCGTTAACAGATTTCTTTTTCAACTTGGTAAGAAAGAAAAAATATTGAACCACGTGATCTTCATGAAAACCTATCCTATATCTCCCACCACGGTTCTTCTTGACCACACAAACATTCTCCTTCGGTGTTAGTCTGTTGGACCAATGGTGGTTGACAAATAAAATCCCTTAATGTTTTGATAATAATAAAATGTATAGAATTGCTTCAGGTAATTTGGATTACAACTCATATTAAAGGATTAATACAAATCAAGAGATAGACAATGTACAAATCAAGATAGCAATATTTCATAAACGTGTAAGAGATAAGCAACGGGTAGATTATGATTGATGATTTCAAATTTGTATCTCAACAACCAAAGATCGAAGATTATCTGAAATATATCCGTTGGAGCAGGCACTAGTCGACTATTAAGTCACAAGTCGACTGAGAATTAACATATCTGTTATGTGGGGTTTAATCAAGTCGACCAGAACATTGCAAGTCGACTAAAAACAAGAAATCTGTAAGTTGGATTATTGTACTAGTCGACTAAACATCACACTAGTCGACTGGTCGAAGAGTGGAGATGAAATTTTCATAAAACCTTGGTACTAGTTGACTAACATATCTCGACTAGTCGACTATCAAGGCTGCTGGACAAAATCTGACGAAGTCAATTGATATCAAACGGTACAAAAATCATTTTACAACGTCTTGAGCAATCAACAACGACTAGAAGAAGATCTACAACGACTATATTCATCTGGAAGCCTGCAAATAAAAGGTGGAACATCAAGAGATCGATTAAGCACTTTCAATAGAAAAGCATACTGATCATCGTTCATATTTATCATTTTATTGCTCTCAATTGCTCTTAGCACACTCAAGTGTATACTGCTATACTGAGCCTTACTTCAATTTTCTATCATTATTACTGTGAGTTGAGTGATTGGTGGAGAATCACTTATGAGATAGGATTTGTGCCGGATAAACAAATCGGATTGTGAGGTGTAGCTTGAGCCGGAAATCAAGTGGCATTGTAAAAGTTCACACTGAACTAAAAAGTGTGCAGTAAAGTGGTGCCAAAATTATAAGTGGAAGCTTAGGTAGAGGACGTAGGTCTTAACACTGAACCTTTATAAAAACAGTGTTTGTCTTTCTTCCTTACTCTTTTCATTTAATTTGTTTGATTGTTTCGTCTGTATTAACTCTTTGTTATTGTAGAATTTCGCGAAAAAGTTTCAACGATCTATTCAACCCCCCTTCTTGATAGCTTTCATAGTCCTCCATACACAATCTTCATGAAAAGACAATGAGGTACCAACTCTTGTTCACTTGCAAGCCTATACCGAGTGGGTATTCCATTATGTCTTCCAAGGAACTCTAAACGTTATCTCTTGCTTTACTTGTTGTGTCAAACAAAACAAGAGTAGAATTAGAAAAGGAACAAGAATAAGTATCTTAAATTTACTAACTATATTGTGTTCGGGGGTCTCTTTTTGATAACAAGCAATTAAGAAACTGTTGAAAATTCTGGCCAAGTGAACAAAACAAGATTTGTTTATGAATTTATGTAAAATAAATTACTTTAATTCTAATAATACCATTACATATGCGGTAAAAATATCTTATTATAAATATTTTCTTCTCTTAGAATTTCTTGAAAAAATACAAATTGAGAAAACTCTACAAATAATTTAAAGAGGGTATGCTAAAGTGCTAACTCCCATAAGTTAATAGAATTTGAATTTTTAGTAATTTAATCGAAATATAATTTGAATTTTAATTAAAATTAATTCCAATAAAGCCAATTAGGCCCTAAGAAAACATAATATCTAATACTAGTCTATGTTTATCAAATATCTTATATCTTTCGTCAAGTTTTTCAAATTTTACAATCAAGTAATCTTAATTAAATTATACTTTCTTTGTTCACTATTACGTGAGTATAACTCATAGGTTCATAAATATTGATAATAGATGCAAATTGCAATTATAAATTATATTTAAGATTAGATAAATTAAAGTCGTTTAATGTATATTTGATTTTTTTAATTAAATAATTTATATTCAAATGTCAATATTGATGTTTAGCAATATATTATGACTACTTAAATATTATGTAAAAATGATTCGAATATAATTTTTTTATAATTTAATCATCATCATACAATATAGTTTTTTGAAAAATTCATCATAAATATTCTGATTAAATATGGATTATGGAATTAATATTAATTTTATTTGAGTTCAATCATATTAGTTATCCACCATTAGTAATTGATTCTTTTAATGATATTTGAGAAAATTTTCAAGTGCCATTTCATTTTAAGAAGGGAATTCTCAAATTAATACTAATTAAAAACAATGAAACATTCTTCTTAATTAATTTAGGGCGGTACATATTATATTAATTATTTAACTACTTTCATATAGTTCATGTCATATTCAATCACTATCAATATAAATATTATTGATAAGATGTCTTAAGTGATATCAAAACATAGTAATCTCTATACGAGATATTTTAAAATTTTCAAATTAAATGATCACTTATACAATTATCATAATGAGTATTTATATAAATAGATAAGTAATATTTCATATGAAATTCTATGTCGGTCAATTAAGTGAACTCGATATCTAATAAATATCCATACATTATTAATTTATGGGATTCACCACTTTGTTCATAAAATTTTATGAGGGTCTAAGGGTGAGCCCTATTTTGTCTTATTTTGTTCTTACGAGAGTCAAGTGTGAGCCTTATTTTGTCACATTTTATTCTTTACAAGAGTTAAAAATGAGCCCTATTTTAATTTTTATGAGAATGAACTCTAGACAAGTGCCCCTTCTTGCTCTTGCCCCAGGCCTGCTGCTTTATTATAGCGCCCAAGCTTACGAGCCTTTTGAAAGTACCTAAAGTGTGCCAACGATCGAACGAAAAAAACTTGACTTGTCGTTGCCAGTTTTACTAAAAGTACAATATTTGAAATCCTTTATAAGATTGAGAATTTTCCTCCAGGATTTTGATGAGTATGGAGATGATTTTACCTGCCAAAGCTCTTACCCACCAGATATTCTAAATAAATCCATACCCGCAAAGATTCACGTTTTGTGAGGAGTCATTAGATTATTTTAGCAAGTAGAACTTTGTTGAACAATTTGACAGGGGTTGAGCTGAGTCCTTCATCTTGTTTTGAGAAACAAACTTCCTTCCCATACATTCTCTTTACGATCTGTAACACTAGAACTCGATTAGAAGAAGTTACACGTTGATTTCTTCTACTAATTTCAGTACCTTTTTGTTGACAAAAGAGAATTAGAAGACCAATATACACGTAGATTTTTAAAGTAACCTGCATGGGAAAGTAATGTGGCATTTCATTGTCAAATTGTTTCTTCATTTGTTCTAACAAAAGAGCACAATCTCTTTTGTCTTGATCATTTTCATCGTATTGGGGAATTTGATGCTCGAAGTCTTGGTTATATAAAACAACAAAAGAGACCCCTCCAAATTCCATATTCATTCGAGGGATTGTCATAAAGAAGGCCCCGACACTTGAACAGTTTTTCTTTTTCTTTAGCTGTATCCAAATTCTGTAAGGTATCAACATTGGTCAGTTTATTCAAAACCTATAGCTTTCTTGTCTAAGCTCAAGTATTTTGTATGCAAACAAACTTTGGAAGGTAGAAGGAAAAACTCCACCCATTCCCCAACGCTTCTTCACAATCTCGGCAGTGGACCAGGTAGTTGTTTGAAGTGGCTCTTTCTTATTCAAATGTTTGCTCCAATTCTAATCATGACGAGATTATGGTCCTGAGACATTAGGAGATTTTCGAAAAAAGCTTTAACCAGCTAGAGTTTTACTAGTTACTTTGGCTTGGCCATTGGTGCGAGGGCTTTCTACATCATATTGGTAAAAGCTTGCTGCTAGCGGCTGAACTCAGGAGAGTCCATTTAGATCTTACTTTGGCTTGGTCGCTGAGATATCGCCGAGTCATTATTGAAGTGAATTTTTTAGAAGTTATTAACATTCTGTCTTCTTCAAAAATAGTTTTAGCTGAACTTATTTTTTTGGTGGTAGGTATCCGAAGATTAATCCAACGCGACTGGGAGCTACAATTCTAACATATACATCGGAAAGGAAATTAGTGTGCCGATCACATGGCTTCGCTAGTAGCCCTAGCTTGCATTTTCTTCAAGAACCCCCGCAGACAGTCCTGGAACTGATCTACTGAGACAAGCAAAGAGTTTTGTACCGCAAAACCTGCGCTAGTTAAGTTTTTGTGTTGTATTTTTGGGTTTTCCCTTGTAAAAAAAAAAATTGCGAAAGAGATCTTCCATAGATAAAGTGGCGAGATAATCATTCAAATCATTTATGCTTTGGTCCCACCTAATCAAGCTTCCTCCTAATTTATTAATCAACAAGTGGGCGTTACAGTCTTCAAGAATCTATGCACTGGTTGTTAATGGAAATATAAATCTTTCTAAAATCTAAATTTTCTCTTTCATGTTGAGGGAATTATTGGAGGCATAAACAAATAATATGCTATGATTGGTTATTTAATAATAGTGTAAGATTATAAGAAACTAGATGGGCCATGACATAAAGCATAAAAGTTGAAACTAGCTTTTCATTAGCACCGAAAGCATTATCTTTTAGCCATGGAGAATTTCCGAGTCTCTAAACTTTGTAAGTATATATATATATATATATATATATTGATAAATCAGTAAATTTTATACATATAGAAAATGTTATGTCCACCACTAATATTTTCTAAAGGAAATCTCTTATCAACCAAAAGACATAAAGTAGTGCAAAATATTAATAAACCTAGAACAAGATAAACAGCATCCAACACACCTCCCTTATTTCCTACCATGACACCTTAAAAAGGTTGCCCTTCTCCCCGGTAACCTAAAACCAGTCACAAGCATTCCGGTAACACAACATTTCGACACTCAGATACACAACCCAAGTAACAAACTGCAAACCAGATTTGGTAAAGAATATTGAATGTTCAATATACAACTGTCAAGGTTGCCTTCATCGTAGCTGTCATTCCTGAAGGGGCTTTGGTACTGCTGTTGCTTGCAACCAAATTTAAAAAGAAACCAACTTCCATCAATACAAAATAATGTAGTAGTGAAAAGTAGGGATCGTTCTCATGAGAAATTTTTAACGGTAAAGATTAGCGAGTTTAAAACTAAAATAAACTAACGAAGCGCGGGGGAGGGGGGGTTAAGAATTCACGTAAATTAAGAATGTAGAAATAACAAAAATCTAAAATTAACAAAAGTAATTGGATCTGAAAATTTAATAGAAAAATCTTGGTTTCGGGTTACCAATGTTATCACACTAAAATGGATCTCAGTTCATTAATAAACATTCATTAGATGATATTTTCTCTTAAGTGTAAATGACTAGAAACGTGTATTCTAAATATTCTTATTAATGAACAACCTAGATACGATCGTAGGTTCAATTGAATAATAGCTTTAAGAATTAAGAAACCAACGAACAAGATAACACATGTACCACATGCAATTAATCAAGACAAGTATCTTCTTAAGATTTCCGACTCTAAGGTAAAGAAGGTAATCCTAATTGCTACTTGTGATTAACAAAACTGAACGTCATATTTCATTAATCTAGCTATTAAACAAATCAATCCCTAGCTGCGCATCCTAGAAATCAACCAATTCAATCATAAAAGCAATTCGGAAGATACTCAATGTTCATCAAATAAAACAAACTTTATTGAAACCTCTCACATATAATAGATGATAACATATTTCCCCTCAACCAAGAAAAGGATTTAGCTACTCATAATAAAAGTGAAAATCAAAGAAATAATGAAACATAAAGTCTCCATCCCTGATTTTTTTCTAAAGAATCGCAAAATACTTAGAAGAAATGCAGAAATTGAGAACCAACAATGATTGTCGAGAAAAACAGAAGAAAAAGTGCAAAAACGTAAAAACTAGTCCTAAGTGTGCTGCTATGAATAGTAACACGGTCAGTCTCTTTTAATGTCTCTCGAATACATGCCAACGCTTAATCACTGAATTTGCTGGCAATCTGAAATTTTTGGATTTTCTTTGTTTCCTTTGCATCTTTTAAATCAATTTCATCTCTTCAGTGTTAAAATTCATATAAGAACAATTATGAGACAAATCTATCAATTTTGAATAATAATTTCAATACATGAGAGATTTATACACCAAATGAATGTAAAATGACAACTTAACAGGCTTCCATAAGAAATGAATCTCTAAATATTAAGCTTTTGATTATCTTACTTGCAATCATAGGACTACGATACCAAAACCATTTCCTGTCAAAGCTCTATTCTTGGCGACCTGCAGTAGAATTGATTGTTGTTTCCAGCCTCTCAGGTGCCCATTCGATGAGTATATGTGCTGTAATAGGAGTGGACCTCCCTTTCAACATACTAAAAATATTGAACCCCAACAGAAATTTAGATTATATGATGTTGAAAATTAACTAAAACTTATCCAAAACCAAAAAAAAAAAAGCCAAAACCCAGATGAGAAAAGCTGCCAAATGATTAATTACCATCTACCTTATCTTCATATGTTCATTACATACGAATTATTCCCTAAAGAACGATGTAACTTAGCCATAAAAGGACAGTTTAGTGCCACATTAATCTTTGTTTCTCTTATGTTCTGCAATTATATTTAGAAAAAATCAGGCAAGGCATTAGAGAATATCATAAATGTGAAAAAGGAAAGGTGAGAAACCATTTTCTCGATTTGAATTATATGATAATGACAATGATGACTTTTAGAGAAAAACTAGAAGACGGTGGTTCCTCTTTTGACGACTAAGAAAAGAACGAATAACAATATTGAAAGCGAAGTGTGTGGCAATGGGACATATCTCTTAACTCTCTTTGTCTTTTACGAGAATGTGTGCGTCATTAGTACTGCATCAATTTGCTTGTTTCTGCTTTGAACCCTACACAAGAAGCCAATTTCCTTTTCAAATCACCCATTACTATCCCAATTCTCTTGAATTTTTTTTTCATATCTAATATGCTTCCATAAGTTCCTAAAAAACCTGAAGTAAAACAAAACTACGTTTGTTAAGAATATTCATAATTTTATTAAATTTTTATTAAAAATATCTCATATGGATAATACTATTATAACTGAATTCCAAAATTGCAAAATTTCTATATCGCTACCAATTATTTTGTTACATGTATGATTCCATCACCTAAATTTATAGAAAAGAACTTACGAATTATGTTAAACTTTGTGAATTCTGAAAGAAAGTTTTCTTTGAGTGTTTAATTATGTTTAGAAGAAGAGAAATAAGACAACCTATGATTCAATATACACATTTTAATTGATTATTTTCACTTGTTAATATCAGTCTTCTCTTGCTTTTTGACCCAAAAATTTACAGTTTCTAAGGGAGAAAATTTTCAAGCAGACAATACCAGCAGTGATAGTTGAGAATGGTGAAGAAATCACATATGAAAAGGCCACAGCTGCGTTGAGGAGAGCTGTCCACTTCTTATCAGCTCTGCAAGCTAGTGATGGCCACTGGCCTGCTGAAATGCTGGACCCTTGTTGTTCCTTCCTCCTTTGGTGAGACATGTTCTTTAACGGACCGATTAGATAGCCGGTAGTCGGTCGGTTTCAGTAATTGTTACTATCAAATATGAAAGTTTTCATCTAAATGATACTATAAGAAAAGAAAAAATTAGTGATGGAAACTTACCAACAAAAATTATACCGTTGCAAATTGCCGACAGAATATCCATTTCCGTCGGTAAAATTGACGAAAAAATACTCGTTTAGCGACGATACTAATATCTGTCGCTAAATATGGAGGAAAATCATCCCGTCAAATTTTGCAATGAACTTTAACTAAGATTCCCATCGGTAAATTTAGCGACGGTATAAGATATCCGTCGGTAAAAAGGTGGAAAATATTGGCGGAATAAGTTTTTTTTAAAGTTTATCTACGAAAATTTCAATCGATAAATTCTTTTTAAATTTAAGCTCACCCGACATCTCCGCCCCACCTGCATCTTCTTCTTCCTTCTTCCTACGTCTCCTCTTCAGTTTTCTTCTCTCCGGTTTCTCTGTTGCGGACTCATTTTCCGCTCGTTGGCGTTGTCTTCTCCGGCCATTGTCATCGTGTCCCACCTGCCGTTTCCTCCTTCTTCCTCCTCCAGATCTGCCGCTGAGTCGTTGGAGCTGCTACGTCGTCAAGGTATTTTTGTCTTCTCCGTGCTCTCTTGTAATCAAACTGTTGCATTTAGGGGTTCTAATGGAGAGGTTTTGTGATTTTGACTTTCCTTTTCTTTCTTATTTTGATTTGGTGATGCGTTTCAGGGGAATCGGAGCTATAGAAACGTTAAGCAAACAGAGAAGAGACTAGAGGAGGCTGTGGTCTCTTGTAGAGGCTGAGAGAGAGAGATGTTGTTGAAAAGATGGTTAGCTGTGGTCAAAGAGGTTGAGAAATTTGTGGCTAGTTCTGTTGAAGATAAAAAGAAGAGTTTTGAAGAACACCTCGTCAATGATGATGGGGACTTTTTTTTAAAAAAATTTAATTTTATTTACCGATAGAATATTTAAATCCTTAGGTAAATTTACCTACAACCGTTTTAACAACGTCATTGTCCGTCGGTAATTTCCCTCACTATTTTATATTACCGACGGAATGCAAACGTTTTTCGTTAGTAATTTTTGTCGCTAAACGACGTTTTTCTTGTAGTGCGAGATTATATTAATATAATTGTTTTGGATAAGATGATTACTGATAGTTTATAAAAAAAATATTGATCCATTTAAATCTTACTACTAAATTTTATTTAATAAAAACACAACTAGAATGTAACTATTCATGAGATCACAACCCGGTGAAAATGCAGGCCATGTGCATGTAAATTACAGGACATCTTGACACTGTATTCCCCGCAGAGCATCGTAAGGAAATCCTTCGATACATCTACTATCATCAGGTGCTTAGTTCTGAAACTTTGTTCCTGGAAAACAGAAGATTGGTAAAATCAGTGTCCTACTAGTTGAGCCTTGTTTTGGTTTGCTAACCTAAGTTTCGAACATTTTTGGTAATGAAGAATGAAGTTGGTGGTTGGGGACTTCATATTGAGGGTCATAGCACCATGTTCTGTACAGCCCTCAGCTACATTTAATTTGCACCCCAAATCCCCTGTCCAAATTCCCACACAAGTGGATGGCTTAGATCCACTTGGACAAAGTTGGTATTGGGTAATTTGGACAGGGGATCATTACTCTTTAATTTGCATGCGAATTTTAGGTGGACCTGACGGTGGTCAGGACAATGCTTGTGCAAGAGCAAGGAAGTGGATTCATGACCATGGTAGTGTCACACACGTACCATCATGGGGCAAAACTTGGCTTTCGGTAATTATTTTTAACAGAGTTAAATAGATTGAATTCTTTTTTTTATTCTTATTTTAAAAATTATGATTTACTATCCTCTAATATTATTTAATTATTGTACAAATTTTTATTATTTTTCAGTTTTTATTCATTTATATCTCAAAAATGATATATTTTATCAAATTTTATTCTATTGAAATTTCAAATTTTTATTTATTTTTAATAAAAATAACAAAAAATAAAATTATACGTTTAAAAAAATCTCAAAATATTTACCACTATAATTTCTAAGAGGCCGACCAATACCAGCTGTGAGGGGCCCTAGAGTTCCAAGCTACCACAATCATAGACTATCGAGGCTTATTAGGTTAGCCTAAATTTTTTAACCTTGGGAAATCAGCTCGACATGAAATTAGAAATATATCCTCTAAGAAAAGAAATAGTGAATAAATTGATAGTAAATTATGAAAATTTACTATTTCAGTCTAACCTAAGTCAACAGCTTAGATCGGAATTTCAATTTTAATTTTTTACAAGAGTTTATAAAGAATGAAATCGTTTTCTAATTTAAAAATTTTTTAAAAATTGAATCTAACTAGCTGAGTTAGTAAAATTTTTTCCAATTTTTACTTGTTCTCTCTATATATATATTTTTCCCCAAGAGAAGGACTTAATAAACTCAACAATAATTGAAGGAGAATTATTGAAGGAGAACGCAACGAGGTGATCTAAAGAAATCTTCATAGGAGTGGTCAACAACACTTAATCATTAATGTTCCCACTGATACTACCTTTATCTCGATATGCAACTTTTGAACATAAAAAGCCCGTGTGATTACTGACGGAGTCAAGAATTTAAGATAGGAGGGTTAAAGAATTAATTTTTTTAAATTTTGAGGGACCCAGTACACTACTGACCCTTAAATAACTATATATATTTAAAATAATTTTTAAAAAAAAAACTTGGAGAGCCCAGTGACCCTCCAAGTCTCCGTGTAGCTCCGTCTCTGCCTGTGATCCATTAGATGTATCCAGACCATAAGTTAAACTTCTTGTTTAGAAGGGACTGACTATGAAACCCATCAGCTTATCATAATCACCTTTAGGGAAAAAAAGAAAAGAAAAGAAATGGTGGCTTTCTATTGCTCTTTCTGTTGTTTATGGTGGCTTCCATTAAAAGTGATGCTAGTACCATCAAACACTAGATTGTCATCTTCGTATAGTTTAATAATGCCAAGTAGCTCCTTTTTTGTGTTAGCTTCAACACAAAGTCTTTATAGAAAACCGGTTGGCTTTCGCTAACATATGTTATTTTTAATTTAATAAAAATATTATTTATTTTTTTGTATTTTATTAATTATATTTAATACTTAATATTAAAGATAAAATCTCTAAAATAATTATTATATAATTAAAAGTATGATGAGGTTATAATTATGATATTCAAATATATTTTGGTATTATTTACAAATTATTCCTAGTTATAATTATCTCAAAACAGGATGTTGGTAGAGTTGTAAAATTAGTATATATTATATTTCTTTCTTTGGAAAAAAAATAACTGATCTCATAAATTAAAGACTAAACATATTTAAACAAATATGTTGGTACTTTTTAGAAAATAAGTTTACTGAAGTGGCTCGATTACAAGGATTCTAAATGAATCATTACATGTGTGTCTATAAATATACTCAATATGATGGTTGTATAATTAATCCTTAGACTTGAGTGTTGGTTTATACCCTTTTGCCAATCTTATAATTATGGTTTAATAACATAATTATTTAAATGTATTCTTTATCTTATACCTATTCAGATATATATGATAAAAATGATTAAACAAATGTGTAAGTGTTTTTTAGAGAGCAAGTTCATTGAATCTGACCTCGTATGAGAATTCTATTTGGAAAGTTACTTGTATGTCTATAGAAATTATCATTATAATGATTGTATAAGTGATTCTTTAACTTAAGATCTTCAAAGTATCTCGTATAGAGATTGTTATCTTTTGATAGTACTTATAACATATATATTCTAGTCAAGGGTAACTCAATTATTTAATATAACATAATCTATACGGAGGTAGTTAAGTAATCAATATAAGATTTATCAACTTAAAGATTTAGGAAGAATGTTACATTATTATTGATTAGTATTGATTCATGAAATTCTTAAGCAAGATAGAATGACATTAATGGTAGAATGAATCACTAACATCCTCATACTAAAATAGAGCAGATATTAATTTCATACTCTATGTCTAATCGAAATATTGTATAATGAAAGAAATGAATTATATAGAAAAATCATGCTTAAAAAGGTTAGCCAAAATTACTTTGACATTCTTAAATATTTGAGTAATCATGATACGTTGCTAGTGTTAGAGTAGTGCCCTAAAGGCGATCCCCTTTAGCGCGTTTTGTTCAAAAGTACAGTGTATAAACTTTATGAATAAATAAAGAAAGGCATGTTTCATCATTCTGGTGTGCATTTTATGGATTGATATTGATCAATAAGCCAATTGATGAAGTCCTTGATATATGATATAGCATGAAGGAAATTATAATGTGATCATACTATTGAGATTCCTATCATGTGCAATTATGTCAGTATCTCAATTATCCCTAGTCATAGGATTAATG
>JAOQMQ010108941.1:0-13963 GCA_027563845.1 Erythroxylum subrotundum | reverse complement strand
ATTTCTACTAGATCTTCGTAATGGGACTGGAGAATCTTCAGGTGCTGGTGGTTGAATGTGAACACCATCATCATCCTTTGGTTCAACTTCATTGGGAGCATCTACATTATCAGCTTCTAGCTGTACAATTTAGGAACTATACGAAAATAAGAAGTGAGGTGACTGAATAATACATTCTTATTCAGCTTCTGATGTATCTGTAATATATATATATACAAGACTATGTAAACTGTACAAACTACATAAACTGTACAAACTAACTGATATACAACCGTATTAACTATCCAATTGCTAACTACAATTAACTGAATAATTAACCAAAAATACAACTAACTAATTATCTTCCACACACCCCCCTCAAATTGGAGATGGATGAGGAATCAAACCCAACTTGACAGTAAATTGAGTGAACTGAGGGGTTGCCAAAGATTTAGTAAAAACATCAACAACTTGATTATGCGTGGAAACATAACTAGGAGTAATAAACCCTTCTTTGAACTTCTGGCGCACAATATGACAATCAATCTCAAGATGCTTAGTCCGTTCGTGAAACACCGGATTAGCTGTGATATGCAAGGCCGACTGATTGTCACACCAAAGATCAATCGGCAAAGAAACAGAAATCCTGAAGTCTTTGAGAAAATAGACCAACCACTGAAGCTCACAGACAGTAGTACCCATACTCCTATACTCAGCCTCACAACTAGATCTAGAGACAGTATTTTGCTTCTTACTCTTCCAACTTATCAAAGAATCCCCAAAAAATACACAATAACCACTTACGGATTTTCGAGAAATTGGACAAGATGCCCAATCAGTATCACAATAGGCAGTCAGTTGCAAACAATAATCACTATTATAAAATAAACCTCTATCCTTGTTTCCAGCAAGAAACCTCAATACATGCAAAGCTCCCTCCCAATGAGCATAAGTAGGAGAAGCCACAAATTGGCTAAGTTGTTGCATACTAAAGGTGATATCTGGCCTTGTCATATTCAGGTATAATAACCTACCAACCAACCTTCTATATTTGTCAGCATCCGAAAACAATGCACTGGTCTCATCAAATTTGTGATTGCGAGGCAATGGAGTAGGAGCAGCAATAGAATTAGCAAGACCACAATCAGCAAGAATATCCAGCAAGTATTTTCGTTGAGAAATGAAAGTACCTTTAGGAGTTCTAGTAATTTCAATACCTAAAAAATACTTAGCACTTCCCAGATCTTTAATGGTAAATAGTGAGTGTAAAAAATGTTTAACAACAATTATATCTTCCTCACAAGTACCACCAATTACCACATCATCAACATAAACCAACAAAGCCATAAAACCACCTTTAGTGACTTTAGTAAACAAGCAATGATCATTCATAGATTGAGAGAAACCATATTGCAAAACCTGAGTAGTAAATTCCGAGTTCCGCTCTCTAGAGGCTTGCTTCAACCCATATAAAGACTTCTTCAATCTACAAACTTTTCCCGGACCAGCCTTTGTATAACCCTCTGGTGGAGTCAAATAAACTTCTTCTTTGAGGTAACCATGCAAGAATGCATTATTAATATCTAACTGATGAACATACCAATTTTGTTTAGTGGCTAAGGCCAGAAATGTTCTCACCGTGACCAATTTAGCAACCGGGGAAAAGCTATCAAAGAAATCAACTCCAGCAGTCTGGTTATACCCCTTTGCCACCAACCGAGCTTTATAACGTTCCACTGTCCCATCAGAATTATATTTAACCTTGTACACCCACTTGGAGCCAATAGCTTTCTTGCCAGGAGGAAGAGTAGTTATGTCCTAAGTCTGGTTTTTTTCAAGAGCTACCAATTCCTGATTCATAGCATCTACCCATTCTGTGTGTTGGACTGCCTGGCTGAAAGTTTGTGGTTCCACACTCTTGCTAATATTTGCCATAAAAGCTGCATAACTTGGAGCAATTTCAAAACCATCATCAGAAATATTGCAGCTAACATAATCCTTCATCTAAATTGGTGATCTCCTCTGTCTTGCACTCATGCGGATTTGTTGAGCAGGCATAAAGTCATGATGCACATCTTCTGCCATGTCTTCAACCACACCAGCCCCATCAATCACATCATTGGATACTGGGATATGGCCACTATCAGCAGCTTCAACACCACTATCAGCAGCTTCAACATCATCAACAAAGTCAGCAGAGGGATGTGCTTATAACATAACAGAAGCAGGATCCGGTAAACTCAAGTCTAAATATGAAATAACAGAAAGAGGATTGTTATGCTTGGCAGGGTCAGCAAAAGGAAACTCCCTCTCATAGAATATTACATCCCGTGAACTAAACATCAAACGGGTATCCAAATCATAAACTTTGTAGGCTTTCTGACCAGAAGCATAACCCACCATAACACATCTCTATGCTCTCGCCTCAAATTTACCTTTCCTTGGAGTGGTATTCGTGGCATAACAAAGACAACCAAAGGCCTTCAATCGCCCATAATCAGGTAATCTGTGAAATAGAATCTCAAAAGGGATTTTCCAATCAAGAACAGAGGAGGGTAAGCGATTAATAATATGAGCAGCAGTCAAGATTGCTTCCCCCAAAAATATTTAGGCATATGTGCCTGAAACATGAGTGCTCTAGCTACCTACAGCAGATGCTTGTGCTTTCGTTCCACCACTCCATTCTGCTGAGGAGTATAAGAACAAGTTTCTGATGAAGAATTCCCTTATCAGCAAAGAAAGCTTGGCAATGGTGGTTAACAAACTTTGTCCCATTGTCAGACCGCACCTTCTTCACCTTGAGATCAAACTGATTCTCTACCAGTTTAATAAAGCCGAGCAGGGCATCAGGCACTTGAGACTTGTACTTCAACAGAATAGTCCAAGTTGCCCTGCTAAAGTCATCAACAATAGTCAAAACATAATGACAAGAAGTAGAACTTGCCTGTTTGTATGGACCCCAGAGATCAACATGTATAAGCTCCAGCACATGTGCGGCACTTCCCTCATCCACTGAGAAGGGAAGACGATGTTGTTTTGCCAAATGACATACATTACATGGTTCCTTCAAGTTTTTAATATCAAGACAACTGATATGTTGCAACACCTTTAAAGAAGCATGCCTAAGTCGTGAATGCCAAATATCAACATTGGTATTTATTGGAGTAGAAGTAATATAAGAATTAGAGAAGACAAGACTAGATAACAGTTTACCGTCAACTCTGCTTATGGGTTTATGATTTACACAAAGATCCAGATAGCTACGGATTACAGTAGAATCAAAGGATTTGGATGTGAGAAAATATAATGTCCCCACTACAGCTCCCGCAGCAATGAGTTTATTACTCTTCAAGTCCTGTATGAGACAATGTGAAGGAAAGAAAGTGAAATAAACATCAGCACTATCAGCAAGTTTCTGGACTAATAGTAAGTTGAACTTAAAAGTAGGAAGGTATAAGACATGGTGTAGAATGAGACTGTGATGTAAAACAACATGACTAGCATGAGTAGGTATCTGAGTGCTAGAATCAGGCAATTACACAGACACATTATGTTTGAGTGGTATGTGGTGTTTCATGATCTCATCATCAAAGCACATGTGATTAGAAGCCCCTGTATCAATGATCCAAATGTTGCTGCCAGAAATGTTTAATGCATGTAGTGATGTGTTTGTATAACCAGCAATACCTGCAAAAATGAAATTTGAGAATTCCTTTCCTGTACCACCAGTCATTGGCAACTTCCCACTCACAAGTTTGGCCAATTCCTGCTGCATAATCTGCATTTGCATCATCAACTGTCCAAGGTCTCTTCCTTCGGAAGGAGGTGGTGGTGCATCAAAGGGTGTCTCAGCCATTTCAGCCACCAAGTTAGCATTTGCTTTCTTAAAACTAGAACCTTTCTTCTTCTCTAATTCTTCATACCATTCAGGATACCCATGAAGCTTAAAACAAGTCTCCCTGGTATGCCCCATACTGTGACAATGATCACACTGCTTATCAGACTTATCAGACTTCCTTCCAGAATCCTTCTTCTTGTTACCAGTTTTATCATCCCCTTTGTTGGAGCCAAAAGCCTTAGCAAGTAAAGCTATATCCAGATTTTCAGTAGAAAAACTCAGGTTCACTGCCCTCTAACTTTCCACCCTCAAGACCATACTATAAGCGCGATCAATATCTGGAGCTGGATCCAGATTCAGAATTTGGCTTCGAACATTATCAAAAGACCTGTTCAAGCCCATCAAAAATTGAAGCAACTTGGACGCATCCGCCCTCTCCTTAAGCTTCTCAGTGATTCTTGCACAACAAGAACATCCAGTACAACCACATCCAGGTAAAGGCATGAGTCGATCAAACTTATCCCAACACTGATTGAGTTTACTAAAATATTGAGTTACCGTATTGTTACCTTGCTCAGTAGACAACATCTCCCGTTGTACTTGATACATCTGTGGAGTATTACTAACGCCAAATCTTTTCTCCAACACGTCCCATAGATGCTTGGCGCTAGGTGAGTAGACAAAGCTGTCACCCAAGTCCTTAGAAATGGAGGTGTGAAGCCAAGACTTAATCATCGAGTCAACTTTCTTCCACTTCCTGTATCGAGTCGGATCTGTGGGTGGTTCCAGTGTGCCGTCGATAAAGCAAATCTTATCTTTAGCTTCAAGAGCCGTTTTAATGGCTGTACTCCAGCTGAAAGTTCGACCCAGTCAATGGCGTGAGCACCAACGCCATGCCTGGATGATCAGACGGTTGTAGCAGAAACGGATCGTCATCTACACATACACCATGCCGAGAACGAGTTTCGGTACGATCCGCCATGGATGAGCTTAGAAACTCCACAATCGCCTTCGTCTGCACGGAAATTAGAAATCGTCGCCTTCTCCCCTTCAGACGCAAGAAATCGCCACCGTCTCCTGCCCGGAATCAAGAAATCCCCTTTTCGCAAGAACCTTATTTTGGCTCTGATACCATGTACAATTTAGGAACTATACGAAAATAAGAAGTGAGGTGATTGAATAATACATTCTTATTCAGCTTGTGATGTATCTGTAATATATATATACAAGACTATGTAAACTATATAAACTACATAAACTGTACAAACTAACTGATATACAACCGTATTAACTATCCAATTGCTAACTACAATTAACTGAATAATTAACCAAAAATACAACTAACTAACTATCTTCCACACTAGCTGATCATTCTGCACTTCATCTCCTACTTGTCTAGGTACCACTGTTGGAGGATTCAATCGGAAGCTTGTTGAGTCATCATCGGAGCTTGGAACTTCCTTCTCTGCCTTTTTGATATCTTCAATAGTTTGATCTTCAACAAACATAGCATCACGACTCCTGATAAGTCTTTTACAACACAAATCAACTGTATTATCATTCTCCACTGTATTGACAACATCACTAGAGAGCTTTGCCTGCATCATATATAGTCTTGAGTGCTTCTGACCTCTGGCCTCTACTAAGGAACCCTTAGTAAGCTTCCATTTTTCATTTCCAAAAGTATTTCGGAAACCTTCATCATCTAGCCTGTTTACAGAAATCAAGTTTAGACGCATATCAGGAATGTACCTGACATCTTTCAGCGACAGTCTTGAATCATTCGCTGTCTCTAAAGAAACATCTCATTTGCCAACAACATTTGACAGATTTCTATTTGGCATCTTAGCAACGCCATAATTCCCAAGTGTGTAAGATGAGAAAATATGTCTGTGAGATGTAACATGAACAGTAGCTCCACTGTCAACTATCCAACTTGTTTCTTGCAACACCATGCTGACTATCTTTATATCAATAATTAGGTTGAATACATCAACAATGTTACTTTGTTCAACATCACTGCTTTCGTCTATCTTCACATCTTTGCCTTTTTCCTTCTTTAACTTTCGGTAAAATTTCATAATGTGGCCTTTCTTCTTGCAGTAATGACATTTTACATTTGCATATCTGTTTGATTTTCCTCTGCTCTTGTCTCTGGACTTTGGACCTCTGGATTGACTCATTCCTCTATTTTCTATAAGCAAAACATTTGAATGTGATGAAGAGGCTGCATGTTGTGATTTACGTCTCATCTCTTCATTTAGTATACTGCTTTTAACATACTCCATATTTAATACTCCATTTGGTACAGTATTTGTCAAAGACACCTTCAAAGTCTCCCAAGACTCTGGTAATGAAGCTAGCACTATTAGAGCAATCACCTCGTCGTCAAACTATATGCCCATCTTTGATAACTGATCAACCATCCCTTCCATATTGTTTAAATGATTAGCTACAAAAGTACCCTCCTGGTATTTTACCTGCATCAATTTTGTCAGATAAAACAATTTGTTGTTGCCGGTCTTTGAGGCATACAACTGCTCCAGCTTATTCCACAGCGTTCTTGCATGAGTCTCATTACAAATGTGATTGTACACTTTATCATCGACAAACTGTCGAATATAATCACACGCTCGTTTATGCTCAAACTCCGATTCTTTGTTAGACATCTCCTCAGGTTTAGTTGTTGAAAATATCGGTAAATGCATCTTTGTAATCATCAAGAGATCCTTCATCTTGGTTCACCATATACGGTAGTTCATACCATTTAAATTGATCATTTTGCTCGTCTTCACCTCCATTTGTCAAATTAAGCCAAATTTGAGAAAACCGATCTCAAATATGGAACCAGGACGTCAAAATTTGGTAGAAAAGATATCTTCTAAATTTTCACCACGGGATCGGAATAGTATCGTCGGACCCTATTGTAATAGGAACTACGGGACCTGGTAAATAGTAACTTATGAATAGTATCTACGGGAGTAGTATCGTCAGACCCCATTGGAATAGTACCGCGGGATCCGGTAAATAGTAACTTGTGAATAGTACGCTAATAGTACTGTGAGACCCAGTTACTATTGCTACATGCTGTCACCTTGCAAATTAATTAAAACAAATGTAAATTACTATTCATTACCTTTGTCATTTTACGTCAACTTTTCGAATTGATCACACCAAAAAATTCGTTGAAATTTTCTCTTCCTGGTGATGTGCTTCCTTTTAAAAAATACTTCCAATGAAAACACAGCTCTGATATCACTTGTTGGGTGCAGTGGATGTATTTTGTGAAAAGGAAAAATAAAATGAGCAAAATTGACACAAGATATTTAACGTGATTAACCCTTAACTTTGGGCTACGTCTACGGACAAAACTCAGAATATTTCTTCCACTATTATAAATAGTAGGTATACAGAGATAAAACCAAAATAGTGGCTCACAAGGTGTTTCCCAACCTAAAAATACTAACCTCACTATTTTGCCACTCACCAACCCTTTAGGAAAATTTTTTCTAACTTCAGAGCAAAAATAATACTCTGCTTCCTCTCTCTATCTTTTGTTGTATGTTGTGATGAAACAGGAAGTGCCTCATATAAGCGCTCTGTTGCAAGGCAGCTTTCTTTTTTCTTCTTTTCAACAAATGCTACATTTGTTGAAATCAACAAATACTGCATATTGCGGTTGCAGCTTGGAATGCCGCAATATTGGAATGCTAGAGTCCCTCCATGTGAGAGGGACCGTCTCCAAATGCTTTGACAGACTCCCTCCATGCATTCGAGCTAAAGCTCTGTGAACCTTTCTTCTTCTGTTATGGGTGTTTCTAATAGTGGTAATGCCAACAAAGTTGTTCTTGACAATTGGTTTGGGTCATGGGCGGCTCAAAACGACGCCTCCGGACACTGGCACGTGGAGAAAAGGAAGGGCAAGTTGTCAGCCGATAACATCAGTGACAGGGTGAGACAAGATGTCTAACATTCTCTTTTTCATATGCGTTTGATGAGCTAATTTATGAAATTTTATGAGTTTCAGGACATAGGAGAATGATTCTTTGTGTCCTTTCAAGATTTAGACAGTTCTTTCAGAAGTTGGAAGAAATTTATTTAGTCTTTATCATTGAGTTTATTACTAAAAAACAGAACTTGTTAGTTGCTAGGAACAAGTACAGAATGGGTGGTTCAGAGCTAATCCAAGAAAAGGAAAATAAACGCAGATACATAGTTTCTCTGATGGTCAAGGTTGTTTTGTCCATCTGAGAAGATATTGTGCAAGTATCAGAAGAGGATAAGTACTTTTTCATACAAATTTTTCTATTGAGATTATGCAGGGAAAGAAATTACAGAAACTCATGCTATGGCTAGTGTAGTGACTTATAGGTTCACTCAACTTCAACTTCAATTAGTTGAATCTTCTCTTTTTTTGATGGTACTTGGTATGTACAAAGCTGTTCCAGATGATGAGTTAAATGTTTAAAGAAGTAAGGTTTCCAGTAACTATGAATTCGCACTGGGGTGATACTGTTATTGATTTGAATACATTGCATGTGTCTAGTAACTACAAGTCTTGCAATGGCTGGCTCTGCAATCAGTTTCCTCTGACAAAAGCTTGTCTGAGGTTTCCAATCTCCATTATGAAGATCTGGGTATCATAATTCAATCTTTGTTGTATAGAACTAAAGTGTAGATTAAGTAGCTTTATAGTTTACGAGTGTTACTCTCAGGACTCAAGTTTTGATGTTGCATCTGAGTGTTATTCCCATTGTTCAGTGAAGCATGTCTTCCACTCACAGGCATTAAACTTGGTTTTATGTCCCATGATTTTTTTTTGATCCTGTTGTTTATGTGGAAGGGCGGGTAATGTGAAAGGCAACTCAATTGCAGTACTTTCTGATACTCATCTTAAAGCATTATATATTCATATTACTTCTGATGACCTGCAATTCTCATGTGTAGCAGTCATCATCAATGGAGACTGATTGTGATGAGGCAAATTCAGCAGAAAGTAATGGGGATGAAGGAAAATATGAATTGCCTGTTCAGGTTGATGACAGTCGACAAAATACCACTTGCCATGAACCAACAGTTGGTATGGTGTTCCCTTCTGAAGCAGAAGCTTATGGCTTCTACACAAAGTATGCTGGCTTCTACACAAAGTATGCTCCAAGAATTGGGTTCAAAGTCAGAAAAGGTAAGGTCACAAAAGGGCGTGATGATTCTATCATAACAAGGTGTTTTTACTGTTCAAGACAAGGGTTTAGGATGCAACGTATCAAGACACCCAGATATACGAGGAGACAAACAAGAACAGGTTGTCTAGCCATGATCAAGCTTAAAGTAAAAGGACAGTGGGTGATATCTGTAGCCAAACTTGATCACAATCATGAGCTCGAACATTCTGGTGGCAGAAAAAGTAGTGACTCATGCGCATATACCTCTGAAACTCATTCTGTTTGGACCACAAACGAAGTTGGAACAGCTAAAAATGATGAGTTTGCAAGATGTGAGGGCGCAAGTAGCAGAAATGACTGCAATTATTTGGGAGACAAGAAATTGACTATTATAGAACCTAATGACTGTCAAAGCCTACTCAACTATCTTAGTCACTTACAGCAAGAGACCCTGCATTTTTCTATACGGTGCAAATTGATGGAGCAAACCGGATTGAAAACTTTTTCTGGACGGATGGAAGGTCGAGGATGGACTATGATTGCTTTGGAGATGTTCTGGTTTTAGGTACATCACTTAGGATAAAAGAATATGATATGATCTGCATGCCATTTTTAGGACTCAGTCATCATCATCAACACATCTTATTTGGTTGTGCCTTCTTACTTGATCAAAGTGTAGTCTTTCATTTGGTCTATTGAATCTTTTCTGAAGGCAATGGGTCGACAACAACCTATGACAGTTTTTACTGATGACAATCAAGCAGTAGCCGGTGCGATGAAGTTGGTATTGCCAGAGACACAGCATTGTCTTGGTACGTGGTATATCTACCAAAATGCAGCAGATCATCTCTATGACATCTACAGGCAATCTGGATTTGCAAGCGTTTTCGGTAAATGTGTATTTGATTGCCAGTCAAGGGGGGAATTTGAATCACACTGGGAGTCAATGGTTAATAAATGTGAACTTGGGAACAATCACTGGCTTTCAACTCTATACACGCAGCGGAATAGATGGTCTATTTATATATTGAGAATAAAGATAAAATGAACAAAGTATGTTTTTGTATTTTCACTTCTCTAGGTGAGAAGAGCCAAAGTATTTACGTACAAAAGACGAGGGCAATCCCTTCTATATCAATGGGATTTGACAGATACAGAGGATCACTACAAATAAGTTAGCTATTTAAAAAAGATTTTCTTAACTTATAAAAGAATTGCCGTTGCTTCCTTGATTCTTGCAGGATCGTTGCTCACTTGGAACTCCATTATCTTCTACAGAGAAGACATTGTTGTTGGAATTTTAAAGAAAAGAACATAACTAACATAAGATAAGGTAAAGATTAAGGAATACGTAATACTTAAGTCATCTTATTATTAAACTTGGTTGCCTTATATAGGCAAAATACAAAAAATTAAAGTAGATATTTCAACCAACAAATCTGGCTTATAAGATAAGATTAAAGATAAACTAAGACCTATTCTAAAGGAATTTTAACAACTAAAAAATCTTAACCAACTTTGAATCATTCTTTCCAATATTCTTCCTTGATTCAAAGTTGTGAAAAATTCAAATTCTATAGAGCACTTCTCTCCAGATTTCTTATTTGTGAAGCACATTGTTGAGCACTTCTTTCAACCAATTCAAAAAAAAGTTTCTTCCTCTTCAAGAGCCTTTATCTAATTGAGTGTCGAATTATTCCTAGAAATGATAATTTCCTTTCATTTTTTACCCACTGCCACCAGGTAAGACCTTTTAAATGAGCTGTCATCTTAACAGCCCATACTAGATAATTTTCACCATGGAAACATGGGGGTGAGATAATTGTTGAATTGCTGGCAGATATAGGAACTATATTTTTGTATTCTTTCACTCAATCTCACAGTGTTTCAAGGATCTAAAGCTCTGATACCATGTTGGAATTTTAAAGAAAAGAACATGACTAAGATAAGGTAAAGATTAAGGAATGCATAACACTAAGTGCCTGTTTGGTTCAGCTTTTGGAGGGTCCAAAAGTACTTTTTTCTACCGCAAAAGCTATTTTAAGGAAAAAGTAGGTGTTTGGCTGTAAATTTCAAAAGCATTTTTGAAGTAGAAATAGCTTTTTCAAAAACTCAAATACAACTTTTTCAAAAGCTAAAATTTGGAGCTTTTCAGAAAAGCCACAAATTAGCTTTTTCGGGAAGCTATCTTTTCCTTAACTTTTCGTTACTTACGTAAATAAAACCTCAAATACCGTCTTTTATGTTTCTTTCTCTACCACTAGCCGACTTTTTGTTTCTTCATCTGCTCGTCGATCCTTCTCATCTTCTCATATTAGCTTCTTCTTTATATTTTTATTTATCCTAAAAATTTATTTTTTTGCGTTGAAGGCAGACGTCGAACGTCTACCTTCAACGCAGAGGACGCAGGCGCAGAGTCCTCTGCGTTTGACTAAGGCAGACGTCGAACGTCTGCCTTCAACGCAGCAGACGCAGACGTAGAGTCCTCTGCGTTTGACTAACGCAGACATCGAACGTCTGCGTGTTTCTGCATTAAACACACAGACGAAGGTCTGCGTTGAACAACGCAGACAGAGAAAGGCCTAACAAAGTCATCCAATTATCAGATTTCAGTTGAGAAGAATTATCTGCAGTTGAACTAGACTTGTTTGAAAAAGATTTTAACGTTTTATTACATATTCTACTATTCATTTTGTCCCACATAGCATCAATCTTCTTGTCCATATCACTGTTGGATCCCTTAAGCTGGCTATCTTGCACGTGAGATGCAGTCTCTTTAGGTGCCAAACCCAGATATGTCATCTAGTCAAAATTTAAAGAAGTTCCAGTCAAAAGTTGAACAACTAAAATCAAAATAAACTATATTATTATGAGTGTTAAAACCAACCAGAACAGTACTGTAAACTATATTATTGCACAACTTTTGATTGTGAAGCTGACCAAAAAATTTTAAAAACAAATTTGCAGAATTACTTGTGAGGTTGAAAGAAGCGGAAGAAGTGCTTTTTATTTTTATGTTGCCAAACAGTCTACTGTATGAAGTTTTTTAAAAAAAGTTGTTTTTTAATTAACAGCTAAATAGTCAACTGGCTTTTAAAAAAAGCTTTTCTCAGAAAAACTCTACTGACAAAAGCTCTACTGATAAAAGCTCAACCAAACGGACCATAAGTCACTTATTATTAAACTTGGTTGTCTTATATAGGCAAAATACCAAAACTAAAATAGATATTTCATCCAACAAATCTAGCTTATAAGATAAGGTTAAAGATAAACTAAGACCTATTTTAAAAAAAATTAACAACTAAAAAATCTTAACTAATTTTGAATCATTCTTTCTGACAATTCTTTGCTAGAATACAGTCTATCCAATTTGCTTAGAGTATCTGATGAGATTCCTACAGAATCACAGCCATTATTACCGCAATATTGTTTGCTTCCCATGTATGAAATTCAAATAGATATCTCCAACATTCATTAGCTTAGACATAGGATTTTCCATGTATAGCTTATTCAATCGTGTATATATTTCACTTTTTGAAGGAATGAGAATCAAGTCTTTTTGGCTCTTCCTTAAATCTTATCATGGTATCAGAGCATTAATTATCTTCTCTGCAATTTCATTCTTTTCCACATCTCCAGCTCCCGCATCATGACAAATACCAATTCTTCCCTTGGTTCAGAAACTTCAAGTGCTCCACACAGTCACGAAAATGTTGCTGTTGATCAAAACTTGCTCTCTCCTTACACCATCCATCCGTCAGATAATCCAGGTGCCATCCTTGTGTCCAAACCTTTGACTGGGGACAATTATTATAACTGGTCCCGAGCCATGAAAATGACTCTAAATGCCAAGAATAAATTCGATCTTGTAAATGGGACTTTGTCACGACCCTCCATTACATCCCCAGATTACCCACTATGGGATCGTGCAAATGACATGGTGGTATCATGGATACTGAACGTTATCTCACCAGAAATTGTAGACAGTATCCTCTGTGGCTCATCTGCTTTTGAGATATGGAAAGACTTAGAGGAACGCTTCTCACAAAGCAACGCACCTCGTATCTTTGAACTCACTCGTGCTATTGCCACAAATCAACAAGGTACATCTTCCATAATTATTTATTATGGTAAACTTAAATCTTTTTGGGATGAATTATCTGCACTGTCCAAGGTTAGTCCCTACACATGTGGTACATCAAAATCCATATCTCAATTTGAAGCTCAACAACGCTTAATGCAATTTCTAATGGGTTTGAATGAGTCTTATAGTGCACTCCGCAGTCAAATTCTCCTTATGGATCCTCTACCATCTGTCAACAAAGCTTATAGCCTACTGTTGCAAGAAGAACGACAACGAAATCTTCTTGCAATCCCTAAACCTCTTACAGAAACAACAACTTTGGCTGTTTCCCAAAATACAAAATATGGCACTCATTCTAACACTCACACCCAGAAATTTTGTCGTTATTGCAAGAAAGACAACCATGTTATTGAAGAGTGCAACAAATTAAAATACAAGCAGAAGAAACAAGGTGGCTTTACTTTCACATCTTCTCTACAGGGACGTTCTCGTGCTTCTCACTATGCAGCAAATGCTTCTGGCACACAAAGTGAGATTACTAATGGTAAAGTTAGTCCTTCTAATGAGACTTCTATAACTCCAAAACTCACTCAAGAGCAAGTCAACAAGCTGCTCAGTCTCATCCCTTCAGGTAGTTCACAAACTGCAACAAATTTAGCATGTACGTCTCTTGCTTTTCTCACCAAGTTTTCAAAATTATGGGTCATTGACAGTGGAGCTACAGACCATATGATTTCAGATCAATCAATTTTAACTTCATCTACTGAATTTGCCACTCCTCACATGGTCACCTTACCTGATGGTCAAAAGGAACAAATCACTCATATTGGTTCGGCTAAAATAAGCTCTACTCTAAATGTTGATAATGTTTTATACATCCCTTCTTTCAAGCACAATCTA
>JAOQMQ010108933.1:0-13964 GCA_027563845.1 Erythroxylum subrotundum | reverse complement strand
GATTAAGCTATAATCAAGTAGCTTCACTACAAGTTACAAATCCTAGACCTAGGCCTTCATAAATCATAGCTAAACTATAGATTAAGCTACTCCCTTTTGAAGTTCGGTAAACTCTAGCCGTCGCTGCATCGTCAAGAGGAGAAGAATGCCTAGTCATGCCTAGCAACCGGAAGCCTTACAACTTGCAAAGAATCCAAGCTACCATGACGGACATCGACTGTTAAAATGAAGAATAAAACCTATACAAAGATTGTCCCCAGGGAACCCTGGGGGATTAGGTCGTGAGTCTCTCTTCTTTCTTCTTTGTTCTCTCTTCACTCGTTTCTCTTTTCTCTCTGTCGAAAATCGATCCCCGTAACCTAATTTGGCAAGATTTATATAGAATGGATCGGGTCGGGTCAGTACAGTGAGTGAAATTTCCATTTAACATCCGGATATCCATCTGCACGTCGCGATGAGTGAATTATTTGACGTCGCGACGTGCTGCTCTTGCCTGCTCGCCGCGACGTAGGAATTGGAACACGTTGCGACGTGTCTTCTCTTCATACGCTGCGACGAGATGATTAAGTGACGTCGCGACGAGCTGTCCTTCATGATGCGCTGCGGAGTGATTCGCCGCGGCGATGTCGCGGCGAGACAAGTCATCTCATGGCTTCTGTCTCTTTGTTCCACTTTGGTTATACTCTTCTTGAGTTGGTTCTACTCCCCTTCAGACCTGCAATCAAAAGTAATAATTTATAATATCAATTGTCCTATAATTTAAGGGAGTGCGAATGTTAATTAATTATGATAATTTGACCCTCAAATCACATTAATTCAAAACATGTACTCTGTGGTCAAATTGAGCATAATATCCAACAAAAGGAGCCGAAAAGTATAACAAAAACCATGAAAAATGTCAATAAATAATATATCAAACTTGGGTTCAATCACCCATGAAATTCGTTCATAATTAAGAACAGTGACAAGGTTACGTCTCCATTCATTAAAATTGTCTCCATTTTCCACTTTGTTATTAGTTAAGAGCAAAGTGAGTGGATTCATATTGTGGTGATTACGTCTGAAAAATATATTAGTAAAGAATAAGCATACTAGTCAACAATACTTGAACTTTGTATAAAATCATGATGCATGTATGAATGATGATAGATTTAACAAAACTTTAAAAATAAATCTTTATACGATGATTATTTTTCTTATCTATAACAGACTAAGTGAAGGTGAGTCATATTATCAATTAAAATAAAAACCCCTTCAACTAAAAAAGCTACTAAGCATCTTCATGCCTAACTTTTAAAGAAGCGCCATAATTTGGTCCATATAGAGCTATGGTAGGCAAGTTATTGATAAAATATGTTGAGTAAGTAACCATTAGATTCATCCACTAAAGGTATTTGCAAACCATGCATCGGTGGGAAGTCACATTTGCTACCAATGAGTTGACTTATCCTTTAAGAGACCTAAACCAACTTTTTCAATATGAAAACAAAAATTACAGCACTTGTTTGTCATAAAACCGAAACATTGTCAATATGAAAAAAAAAATTCCAGTTCTTGGTTTGCATAAAACCAAAACTGCCATTACGCCAAAGGATAAACCGAAACCATTACCTATTCTTTTCTTTGATCCATGGCTGCTTCATCTTCAACATTACAGAAATTTGTACCTTACAAAATCAATGAAACATAGAAAATAAAGATAAGGAGGAAACATGGCGATGATAGGCCACCCTCCTTGCTACAAACCAAACGAAGAAAACTTACAGGTAAATCTATATTCTATGGACAACCAAAAGAATAAAACGTACACCATATATATTTCTATCACATCAAATATACAACATACATAAAGTGCCAACTCATGCAACATATAGGAACTAAATCATGCATAATAAAATGTCTCTCATACCAATTGTTGGATCGAAAACAAAAGCATACTAGATTTGTCTAAACGATAGATTTCAAAAACTTTTTCCTAAATAAAAATGTAGCAGAAGCATAATAACCAAATCAACATGTTTGATCCATACATGATACGGTATTAGAAAAATAAATAGCATAAGAATAAGATCGAAATTTTATCGACTCCTTTGCTACAGCTTTGACTCCTCGCTATTGTATCCTCAACCAATCTGATCTACCACTTGTTCTCCTTGGATAACTTGGTTAACAAGATCCTTTGATGGGAAAGGAGAAGAAATATTAAAGAGGTTTTCCTTAGTTGTTGAAAGAACTAAAATGAGACTCTTCTCATTACCAATTTCGGCAAAGGAAGAAGGAGAGGCCACTTTTGCACCACTTCATTCTTTTAATCAAAAAATGAAAGAGAGAGCCATAAATGAGACATTCACATTTGTTCAATATGGCTAGATGAAAAGACAATTCACAAAATTGATACTTTCATTTTCGATTGCAAGATCAAAGAAGGGAGAGAGAGCAACAAATGCACTTATTCCTTCTTTAATGAAAAGAATACTAAAAGGTTGGTCTGTTTTTCTACATGCCAACATTAAATGAAAACCATTAAACCATTTAATGAGGACATCATTAAACCATTTAATGATGATGAAGCATGATAAAAACCCATCTTATATTTAGCAATTTAATGCTAAATGTGCAGTTGTCCATTTAGCTATAAAACCGAAAACTACACCATTGTAGTTTCAGTTTTTGCCCTCCTTTTGTATCTTTACTAATCTTGTTTCAATTTAATTAATCTAATTAATTAAGTCAAACCAAAATCCAGCCCAATATTAAATGTTTACTTTGGGCTTTGAATTAACACTTAATTAGAGTAAGCCCATCATTTAATCATAGGCTTAAAACCCAATTTAATTAACTCTTAATTAAATTGTTCCGATATTATTATTCCAAATCTAATTCGATCCTTTCTTCTTCTTCTTTTTCTGGTAACCTCTATTTATTTTTCTTACTTTACCCGATAACCTTCCTAGAAGCCAAGTGGGAAATCTAATTTGACTTATATAATTTAAGCTCTAATAAGCCCGAAATTAATTTAATCTCATTAGAATTAATTCCAGCTTATTAACCAAATGTCATTCCACTAAAGACAATTAGTTGAACTCTTGAATTACTAATATTATGAGAACAAATGATTCAAATAAGATTTCCAATTGAAAACTTTATTATGAACCATATTATAGCCATCCGCACAATAAAGGGTAAAATTACCATTTTGCCATTATTTTGGTTTTCCTTTTAGATCTCCCGCTTTACTTTATATGGTGATTAATACACAAGATCTCATCTTGGTGTTAAGACTTGATGGATAGCTAGTCCATCAAACTACTGACGCAAGTTTAATCAGAAATCTCCGTAAAACATCTAAAAGTGATGATATCACTATAAACTCTTTGTTTGAGTGAATGTTCCCTGATACATGTTTCAAGTAATAATTTCAACATGCAGACACTAGATTGATACTCTGTAAAAATCCATTCTGATCATATCAAGAATTATAATGAAACATATATGAGTTCACCACTTATCAAGATTATGGTTCGCAATAAAATAATGTTAAAGTGTATGTATTAAAGAAATAACCTACTTTGATATTTAAAAACATACGTGATTTCAGATTCATTTAATAGTGCCATTATCGATAGTCGACTACTATCATGATATGAAACTCATCATTCCCTTAAAGTTAAACTCCTTTACTTACAAGGAGATAAATTGCAACACTACGGTCTAAACCATAATCAAGCGACCAACTTGATTATTCAACTGTGAATCAACTAATTTAGATTCTAATAATGTACATGTTTCCTATACATCTCCATGTATATGTATATTACTTACAAAAGAATCTTGGTACCTTGTGACTAGTTATATAATGCTCTTATAAAAAAAACCAAACTCTTTTGTTTTATTAATAATAAATATTTTCATTACAAAAGTAACTGAAGAAGATTAAGTTATTTGTAAATGCACTTACTTTTCAGGGCACTATATTTACATAACTCCAACATATTATTCCATGTGTTGTTGGTGACTTTGAATTTTCTAAATGCTTATGTGATTTAGGTGCAAGTATTAATGTGATGCCTTTGTCTACTTTCAAGAAATTGGGACTAGGAGAGGTCAAGCCAACATCCATGCTAATTCAACTTACCAATGAATCCATCAAGAGGTTATTTGGAGTTGTAAAGGATGTGTTAGCAAAAGTGGATACATTTATCATTCTTGTTGATTTTGTTGTGTTGGATTTTGAAGCTGATAGAAATTGTCCATTAATTTTTGGTAGGCCCTTTATGAATATTGGTAGGGCATTAGTTGATGTGCATAAAGGAAAACTTGTTTTAAGAATTGGTGATGAGTAGGTTGAGTTTAACATGTCTAAATCTTTGAAGAAACTGATGGATGGTACTGCATGTATGAAAATTGATGTTATGGATGAGTGTGTAAAGGAGGTTGAAGAGGAAATTGATGAAGTGCATATGGATGAGAGTGTGAGAGAAGAGGAATTAGGTGAGGAAGTTGAGCTAGAGAAGCTAGAGAGAATAGATACACCCACACCAACTTCCATTGTTAAGCCCCCCACTTTAGAGCTTAAACCCTTAACTTCCCACTTGAGATGCACCTTTTTAGGTAAGAACCATAGCCTACCCATCATTATCTCCAACCAATTGGATTGTCAGCAAGAAGAGAAAGTGGTGGAGATCATTAAGAAGAGGATGAGAGCCATGGGGTGGCAAATTTTTTTATATTAGGGGGACTAGCCCCAATGTGGTGATGCATATGATTAACCTAGAAGAAGGATGTAAAACTGCGAGGGAGCGGCAGAGAAGGTTAAATCTAAACATGCAAGAGGTTGTGAAGAAGGAGGTAGTGAAGCTTTTGAATGCAAGGTTTATTTACCCTATTTCAGATAGTGAGTGGGTGAGTCTGGTATAGTGTGTGCCTAAGAGGGGAGGCATAACAGTGATGGAAAATGAAAAAGGTAAAAAGATTTCTACTTGGGCCATCACAAGTTAGAGAGTGTGTATTGATTATCGGAAGCTCAATTTGGCCACCAAGAAAGATCATTTCCCTTTACCTTTTGTGGACTAAATGATTGAGAGGGTGGTTGGCCATGCATTTTACTATTTTCAAAGGTGCATGATGGTCGTATTTACGGACATGAATGAGAACTTGATGGAGGTATTTATGGATGACTTCTCTATCTTTAGAGATTCTTTTGATCATTGCTTGTTTAATTTAGACAGAGTGCTTTAGAGATGTGAGGAGTCGCATCTAGTCTTAAACTGGGAGAAGTGTCATTTTATGGTCCAAGAGGAAATTGTATTGGGCCATAAGATCTCATGCAAGGGGATTGAAGAGGATCGAGCTAAGATCGACGTAATTGAAAAGCTACCACCTCCTATTAATATTAAGGGTATTCGAGCCTTCTTTGGTCAGGCAGGCTTCTATAAACGGTTCATCAAGGATTTCTCTCTTATTGCTAGACCCTTGACTCATTTATTAGTTAAAGATGTGCTTTTTGTGTTTGATGATGCTTGTTTGGATGCATTTAACAGGTTGAAGAAGGCACTTACAATAATACCCATTCTGACATCGTCGAATTGGTCTCTTCCCTTCGAGATTACATGTGATGCAAGCGATCATGCCATTGGTTGTATCCTTGGCAGCAAAAAGAAAAGAGGTTGCATGCCATCTACTATGTAAGCAAGAACTTGACAGGAGCACAACTGAATTACAAAACTAAGGAAAAGGAGTTGCTCGCTGTGGTATTTGTATGTGTGCAATTTCGTTCATATCTTTTAGGCTCACATGTTCTTGTTTTTACAGATCATACGACATTACGATATCTTTTTGCTAAGAAGGATGCCAAGCCTAGGCTCATCCGATTGGTGCTTCTGCTCTAAGAATTTGACATTTATATTAAAGACAAAAGAGAGCAGAAAATGTCATAGCGGACTGCCTATCATGACTTGAAGGGGGGATCATAAAGAAGAAGAGGAAATTGAGGAGAGCTTTCCTAATGAGGTTTTAATAATGGTAGATAATCCTTTTTGTCTTTAGTTAGCAGATATTGCAAACTACCTCTCAGGTGGTATTCTTCTTTCTGATCTCTCATATCACCAAAGGAAGCGCTTCTTTTTGTAGTGTTCTTGCTATATTTTGGATGAACCTATGTTTTTTAAAATTTTTGCTACAATGTGATTCGCAGGTGTGTCCCTAAAGATGAAAAACCTAACATTTTGACTCAATGTCATAGTTCAGTTCATGCAGGACACTATGGAGTGAACAATTTAGTGACTTGTATCTTGAAATGTGGGTTCTATTGGCCAAGTTTGTTTAAGGATGCCCGAAACTTTGTGCTACAATGTGATAGATGTCAGAGAGTAGGTAACATATCAAAGCGGGATGAGATGCCACTTTCGAACATTATGGAAATGGAAATATTTGATGTGTGGGGCTTAGATTTTTTCAACAACCTTTGAAGCTCTATTGAAAAGATACAATGTTCATCATAGAGTGGCTACCCCTTATGACCCTAAAACCAGTTGCCAAGTGGAGGTGGTGAACAGAGAGTTGAAGAAGATTTTGGAGAAGCTAGTGAACACTGCAAGAAAGGATTGGGCTTTGAAGCTAGATGACACTTTATGGGCTTACAAGACAGCTTTCAAAACACCCATAGGTACCATACCATATCGACTTGAGTATGGCAGGTCTTGCCATTTACCACTGGAGTTGAAGCATCGGGCCTATTGGGCCATTAGAAAGTTGAACATGGATTGGAAGCTAGCAAGTGAGTAGAGGTTGTTACAATATGATGAATTGGAAGAGTTGAGGTTTAATGCTTATGAAAAGGTCAAGTTGTACAAGGAAAGGGCAAAGAAGTGGCATGATGCTCACATCAAAAAGGAGTTTAAGAGTGGGGGCTTGGTGCTTTTATTCAATTTATGACTTCGATTAGTTCCCAGAAAAAGTCAAGATGGAGTGGCCTCTTCAAGGTCCTTTAAGTGTTTCTCCATTGAGCTTTGGAGTTAGAAAATGACAATGCTTAAGCATTCAAGGTCAATGGGCATAGATGCAAGCCATACTATAGAGGGACATACTCACAAGAAAGGGAAGTCATCTCTTTCCTTTCTTCCACTCTTTCATGAATGCTTATGGAATGCTCAAGCTAATGGCCTTAACTTAGCATGTTTACCTTTCTTTTGTGTGTATTTGTTTACTTGTTTGTTTGATTTGTTTGGTTTTGATTATGTTTGGTTTGAGTTTGCTATGATTTCTTGGTTTTTACCTGGGTTTTGTTTGAGTTTTAACTTGTTTTCTCTTCAAATTTCTTGTTGGTTAGGTGATTTTGATGTGTTTGCAAGTTGCTTGAATGTTGGGAATGCATGCTAAGCTTGGAAGAAGGCTAAGAAGTTGGAAAAGTTAGAGTGCCCACGATCGTGGGAATGAGTTTGTTTCCCACGAATGTGGGAAGGCTCTTCAGAAACTTTCTGGAGCCTTAAACCACGATCGTGGGAATGGGTCTATATCTCACGAATGTGGGAGGACTCTCCAGAAACTTTCTAGAGCCTAAACCCACGATCGTGGGAAACACAGGTATTCCCACAAGATTCCCACAATCATGGGATCCTTAGCTGAAAGATTTTTAAAACTCCCTCTTTCTTTCTTCTTTCTTCATCTTCTCACATTCTCTCACTCTAAACACGACACCCACTCACACTAACCTCATAAATCCTGCATCTTTCCGCCAAGTCTTGATATTTTCTCGACTTTTTCCACCATTATTCACTTCTTTAACATTTTGTTTCAGATTACCGACTCAATAATACAAGGATTTGGTGAGTTTTTCTCTCTTTTTCTCTAAAAAATGTGCTCTCCTCTCTCTTGAGTATTTTTACAGATTTATCTCCTTAAATAGCTCCAAAGAAGCTTGTAGCCCGGAAACCAATCAACTAACTATGCCTCCAAGTCTCAAGAGAAGGTAAACCTGATGTGGCGGCCATTTTTCGAGCCTCATTCCTTATTTTTCGGAAGAAGAAGGTATGAGATTCCGGGACTTTAAAGATAGGGAGTTATTGCCTCCCAGGTACTTTTATTTTGAATTGTTAGACACTCTAGGACTGAGGCGTAACATTGAAAGATTGGCTACGAATATTGGTTTGGGTCGTTTAATTCATTATGATGTACTGCTATACCCCATGATGATTGTAGAATTTTTCACCACTGTGCATTATAATCCTAAAATGGACTCATTCTGGTTTAAGATAGGTCGCCATACATATAAGCTTGATTATATTGTCATTCATGCACTTTTTGACTTATCTAATACCAAATTTCTGGATGGCGATGATGAATTTTATGTGGATGATTATTAGAAAAGCCTTACGAGTGAGAACACTTTTGATTCTAGGAATACACCCAAAATTTTGATTTGTAGCACTGAGCACTTACTTTTTCACAAGTATATGTGCCTAATTGTTTTTAACAAAACTAAAAGCAATAAGTTTTTGGCCAAGGAACTTTTTTTTCTTTAGTGTATGGATCGTAAAATTAAAGTGAATACCACGTATAACATTTTTCGATCTATTGTGAGTTGCATTACTAAGAAAAGCTCATACTTTGGCATGGCTTACATTGTTATTGTTTCGGCTTCGTTTTACAATCTTGATGTGGATAGTGTGCACACAACTAGACTAGATGTGTTTGATGTATCTTATTTGAGACGCTCTGAAATTTTGAAGCCCCATTCTGTGGAGCTCCGAAATCCTCAGACACACACTGCTGTTAAGAACAGGAAAGGAACCTCTCAGCCATCCACCTATCAGGTGACCTCAGAGCCCCAAGAAGCAACAGTTGAAAAGGAACCAACCTTAGCTGCAGATGTCGACAAGTTCCAGCAAATCCTTAACCAAATGGTCGTAAATCATCAACAAATGACACTGCAAATTAATGAGCTTGGCAACCAGATAAGACAAGTGCATAAGGAGCAGCGGTACATTAAGAAGAAATTCCTTAAGTTCATCTAGATGAAGAACATTGAAGTCCTTTCCCTTACACCTTCACCACCACGATCTCCATGAGCTTTCTTACCCTTTACTTTTTACGTTGTTTTATTTACTTTGTTAGTTATTTTACTTGTTTGTTTGTTTGATGTTGTGATTGATTTTGGGTTTCCTTTTTTGGTTGCCTTGTCATATTGAGGACAATGTGTTCTCTAAGTGTGGGGAGGTGACATTTGTTTTGTCAATTGCATTGTTTTAGTTTGTTTTAGTCAATGTTTCCATTTTGTTAATTAGGATGCATGTTCTAGGCATATTAGGTTGTTGTTTTATGTTTTTTTTTATGTTAAGCAATGGAACCACACTTGAATCATTTTGATTTGTTTTCCCATGAGATTCTGTCATGCTAGTTAGATTGAGATTGAATGCATGCTTGAACTCAGATTAGGCTACTTGAGTAGAGAGTGAACTATGTTGAGTGATAAAAAGTAGTTAGTTACATAAGCTTACTCAGAATTTGACACTTGAGCAATGAGGTAGTGTAGAGATGCATAGTGAATTTTCATTTAAGCCAATGTGAGGATTGAGCCTATATAACTCCATCTATAGTCATTTTATTTCTTTGAATGTGTGATGCTTCCTTAGGTTACTACCTTCAGAACTTGCTTTGAATCGGTTTGAGTCTACTGGATTCATGTTTAATAAAGATGATTAAGGTCCTTTTTGTGTTAACCTTTTGCTTAAATGAACTACCTTTTATTTTCCCTTGCTATCTCGTTGAGCCTTAACCCTTTTGTTTCTTGAAAACACCCCACATTTTAAAACCCAAAACCCCATTAGCCTACCCATTCACAAACTTAGTAGAGTATTAAGTTATGCATTCGTTTGGGATTTTTGCTACAATTTTTTGCCAAGATGAGTTGATTGATACTTCTACTCTTGGATAACATTGCATTTAGTTGCTATTTTGATCATTATTTCTTCATTTATATATAAAAGGAAAACAAGAAAAATATATAAAAAGGGAGAACATTTTAGTAGCATCAATAAGTGCAGAGTAGTAGTATATTTACATTTGTGTGTCTCAGAAATATTTTTTATTATCCCTTTGTTCACTTATTAATTTACGAATGCTTGTCTTAAACCCTTACCCCTTTTGACCCCTCTTAACCCTTATCACATTACAACCCAAAGCAAGTCTTTTTTATCTATTTATGCATGTAATCATTGTAGAGGAGAATTGGTGTATTAGCAAGCCTATGGTAGTGTAGTTTCCTATAGGGAGCTTGAATGAAACACTAAGCATCAAAAACTTGAGAGAAATGAGTGAAATTGTGAGGAAGATTCATTTTGCGTTTATACTTATCTTTGAGTGATGGTGCCATAAGTTGAGTTTGCTAATTGACACTAATAAAAGTAATCATGATATGTGTAGTAGCTTGACATTTGAGTTGGCCAAACTTTGAGGGATTGCATGCTTTGATCTTTATATAACTGAAGTGATGGAATTGATAGGTTGTGTTTGATTTTGCTTGAGAACAAGCAAAGATTTAAGTGTGGGAAAGTTGATAGTTGTGCATTAGTGTAAGACGCCATCTTCGGAGCCCAGCATCCGGAGTCATAAAACGTGAGCAGATTACCCTGAAGGGTTATTTCAATGAACCCTCATTAGTCATCATTAGTTTATCTCATTTTCATAACATCCCAAAATTTCCTAACTTATCAATGGATATATGACAATACATTCTTTTATTTATTTCCTCAAGTTTATTTGAAAACAAGAACCATCTCATTCGGAGCTTTATAGATCAAGACATGATTAAAAAGTCAAAGTATGTTCAGTAAAATAACCAATTCATGTTTTTCCAACCGATTCCCTCGGTTTCTTTCCATCAATATTTTCCAAATCAACTTTAAAGGCTACCAATTTTTATGTAGAGATAGAAAAATATGTTAGGAATCTATTGGTTCAAGAATCACTTCATTTGGAGGTCAGATGATGAAGTTATGGCCAAAAGAATCAAACATGTTTATGTCCTCAATCATATTGTACCTACTTTGGGACAATTGACATAACTTTCTCTAGAGACATCGGATTAAGGTCTTCTTAGGACGGTTTCAAAGAGTACTTCTAAATCTACAAATTTTGTGAAGAATTGGGAGCAGGATTTTGACATTAAAGGGTGAAAATGCAAATTTCCAAAAGTGTACAGTGTATGTCTGTTAAACGGACATACACCTCCACCTAACAGACATACACGGGGCCTGAAGTCTTTTCCAGCCCCGTAAAGGTCCGTTTAACGGACTTAATGTCCATTTAAAGGACATGGACGAGGCTAGGGGTATTTCTAGACCCGAAAAGGTTCGTTTCATGGACCTATTGTCCGTCTAACGGACATAGGTGAAACCTAAGCCCCTCCAAAGCCTCTCCAATGGTTCCTACATCCATTCTAACATCACTTTCACTCATAATCTTCTTAACTTCACCTCTTATGATGCAATATCACTTCTTAACAATTCAACCACCAAATTGATCTCATAAACTCTCAAATCTCAAATCATTTGAGTCATCACATTCAACTACATCTCATCATTTACTATAGCTGTCCTATATACATACTATGCAACATTACGAACTTATAAAGAACATATCTCTCAACTCCGATTTCCAAAAATTTCATACTTTATATCGTTGGAAAGCTAAGAGGATAAGCTACAACTTCCAGTAGACAACTTTTTCTAATTCAGCCTAGATTAATCCAATTTTTTTCCTGAAATTAGAACACAAATTTTACCCTTATGAAAGACTTGAATATGCCATGAACAACTTGGAAGGTCATGAGCAAAACGCAATCATATTTCATTAACACCAAAAGATAAGATTTTACAAAGCTTTAATGGCATTTCAAGCCACATTACATCATCAATAACAAAATCCGAAATACAAAAGATACATAAACCAATAGTTCTCGAAATGCGATTAAAGCCTTGTGTTTGCCTAAACTAGCTTCAAATACAAAATATGTAGAATTCTGAGTGATGCCTTGACTCTCTCACTCACTCGGCCTAACATAGCATATTCATTTAACCATAGTTAAAATATCATCACCTAACATAGCATATTCATTTAACCATCAATGTAAAACACTCAAACAATGCAAAGATGCAATGCACAAACAAATGGCTCAAGGGTTTCATGGAACGAAATGGAGAAATCTAAGTTTACACCATGAATAAAATGAGTCCACCTTTTAGAGCTCATATGCCACAAGCAGGAAGTTGGGAGAAGGCTCTTGTCAACGTGAACTTGACAAACGAAATGGATCCTTTCTTGCCCATACAAAAGCACATATTCATGCTCAATTCATTTCATCAAATGCTCATACTTTCATGCTTTTTCCTCTTTTCATTTAATTTAAAATGCCATGACATTTTTTTCAAGGCAAAACGTAAAATGTTTCAATGCATTTCTATCTTCATTTCACAATTCATCAACTAAATTCATACTCCAACATATAAGAATTTCTCAAATCATTTAAACAGCAATCATGCAATATTTATAAAACAATTGAAAATCATTTAATTCTCTTGCTTTTTGAAGACATAGTTATGTCTCATTAACTCAATTATAAACATGTCACCCACCTTGATTTCCTTGCTTAAAACTTTGCTAAAAAAATGCCCCTCCTCTTGCTCTTCTTGCCTTGCCTTGATTCCCTTTATCAAAGAGAAAATTTCCATTCAATAGGAATTCAAATTGGAGAACCCATAAGATATATTCACTAAAATCGATCCTAGAAAGCTTAAACCCATGCATTTTCTAAGATTCTTGAACTAAAACCCTTTCAAAAATCCAAAAGATTAAGTAAGACCTTACCTTGAATCTTCACCAAATGAAGAGTTTCTTGGCTCAAATGAAAGCTCTTCTCTTCCTATACATTTTTCTCTTCTTGAACAACCTCAAAATCTCCCTTAAAGGCTAAGAAAAATCAACCCTAGCTTGGTTTTCTCTTCTTTTATCTCTTCTGTATGATTTCCCTCTTCTCTACGACTCTCTCTCTTTTTCTCTTCTTTCATTCATGTTTTTGCTTCTTACTTAAAAGCAAGACAACACTTCTTCTTCCAATTATGCCCTTAATGATTGTAAAAAGTCCATTTTTTCCTTCCTTTAAAGCCTTATAACTTTAATGCTTAAGTAATCTTCCAAAAATGCCCTTATACGTATACACTCTTACTACTTTAATTGTAACGCCGGACTTTCTGAGCCTTTTTGTGATTGTTCTGTATTTGGAGATACTACTGTATATTGATATATACATGGTTGTATGTGAGTTCAAAGATGAATTTGAATCCTTTTGGTACGTATGCCAATGATTTATAATGTTATATGCCCTGACATAAACTTAGAGTTCTTTGGTATGCAAAATTTTAGAGATTTCCGACATATAAGTTTCTAAGTGTGTAAAACCAAGTCCATTGGATGGATATGACCATGGAGGTTAAGTTAAGTGTGTTCTAATGCCTTAGAGGTGATTATACATGATTTATAGACTTATTGGACACTTAGAAAGCTTAATTGGAAAAGATGATAAACATAAGGGCCTATTTGCAAATTGCCAAAAGTTAAAGGACTTAAACGTAAATTTTCAATTCTTGAAGGACCTACTTGTAATTTTATAAAGTTAAGGGGCTTAATTATAATTTTCAAAAGACTGATGGCCAAAATAAAAATAAATTTTTTGGTGATTCCCAAATTTTGGACTTAATTGAAAATTTAGGAAAAGTTTGGAAAATATAATGGTAATTTCATATAACTGAAGGGTAAAATGGTAAATTCACCATGTTTGGTCAAAGAAGGTCAAAATTCTAGACCCTTCTTCTTTAGTGTGGCCGTGTGATTGCGGCTCGTCGTTCGATCCTAAAATCGATCCTTAGAAACCGGTCAAAAATAATAAATTCCAAGATTGCAGTATAAGCTGT
>JAOQMQ010108718.1:0-13985 GCA_027563845.1 Erythroxylum subrotundum | reverse complement strand
GGTGGAGAAACCACCGATGGGAACCACTCCCTCCATCGCCGGTCCAAGACGGCACTCCAGTCGTCTTCTCCTTCAATTGACATCCGGGAAATCAACAGGCGGCGACGGCTTCGGGCGTTGAAGACGGCGACGTTAAGGCGAGTCCACGACTCCACGACAGAGAAGAAGAGGAGGCGGAGAAGGACGAGGCGGCGATGGTAACGAGCGGCGAGGCAGGCGGCGAGGGAGCGGCGGCGATGTGAGAGGGAGAGGACGAAGAGAGATGTGAGAGCTGAGAGGGATCCGAAGTCGGGGAGGGGGGTGCGGGGGGAGGAAAGATTTTTTAGGGTTTATTTTTCATTTTTTGCAAAATGGTCTCTGGCCCTTTTTTTCGGAATGGTCCCGAAATTGCCGGTACTGGTGGTACCGGCCGGTATTCATCACCGGTATATATTTGACTGTACCGGTTCCGATAACCGTCCGGTACGGCACGGAATTCAGATCATTGCTTTCACTAAAGTTCCAATTCTGAGACAACTGCGAGTCTATTTGTCCCAGTACTGTGTCCAGGTACAGTCCGTTATTTAGACTTTATTGCTCTATCCAGGAAAAACAATAAAGAACATGACTTGTTTTATCTCATATCTTCCTCATTTGTCCCTTCTTTTCCGTGGAGAAACAATATGATATATCAATTATGTTGTATGTGCTTGTATTTACATGGCTTTTAGATTCTTGTGTACAGTGTAAGACTAAAGTGCCCTCTTCTATTCCATAGAAAATGTTTCTTTAAATAGTTAGTTACATTGCTGCTTATGCAGTAGGTTTCTGCTTCCTGTGTATAATGTAATGGTTTATGTGGACCAACACGTACTTATATAGTAGGCAAATGGACTCAATTTTTAAATAGAAAAGTAGGACAGTTGCCATTTAATAACGTGTTACGCGTATCCACAAGATTGATTGATGGTGTGTCACTGTCAGTGAATAAGTGTATAATTAAAGACAATTTATTTAATTTTGTTGAATCTTCTTAATATAGGAGAGGTTTTTCTCAAACCCTCGTATGCATAATAGAAACTTAACTTTAAAAGATATTCTAGATCTTTTTCAAATCATTAGTAATAAAACTCCATTTAGAGATATAGCTTCTCTAAGCTTCAATTAAAATCTATGTTTAAATATAATTTAAAAGTTAATAATTAGACAGTGAAAGAATTTTTATATTTAATATTGCAACATTCTCATATAAAATTTTATCAATTTCATTGGTATATATTTTATATTTAAAATATAAAGATTCTAAAAAGTTATTACTTCAAATGAGAATGAGAGTAATACCGAAGAGTTGTCAATTAATTAAATAAATTGTAAAAAGTTGGGTTAAAATAATATTAATTAACAACAAATATATATTTTTCATATTTTATCTTAAGCCAAAAGGAAAGCTAAGACTCGATGTTTAAAATTACTCGTACATGCCAAGCCCTATGTTTTATGCTTAATTATTGATAAAATCTCTTTATAAAGACCACCTCACTGCATCTGATATTTTATACATACATTTATATAAATACATACATTTATATAAATACATACATATATATATATATATATACACATATATATATATATATATATACATTGAGAGAGATACATCTTTTCTCATATTAAGCCTATTTTATAAGATGGAAATAATAGAAAAAATATTATGTATAGTGTGTTGGAGCTAATTCTGTTTTGTAATGTTAACGGTGTTAATGGTTATCGTGTGTTAGTAATGGTAATGTTGTCTGCCGAATTGGTTGCTCAAGACCTTTGGTCTCTACTCGAACCCGATGACAAAAAATGGGATCACTTATTATGGACTTGTTGAGAATGATTCTGATCTAGTTCATAGCCTATTAGAAGTAGAAGGCGTTCTGGTGAGATTCTCACGGACAGAAAAAGATTACAATCGGTTTTTGTTGCTGATTTAGCTGTTGGGCTTGCTTCTATTGGACCTGGGGTTGGTTAAGATACCGCTGCAGGCCAAGTCGTAGAAGGCATCACGAGACAACCCGAGGCAAAGGGGATTATATCACATCACCTATTCTACTAGATTTTACGGAGCCTATTCATAGTAGACATAATTGGGTCTGATCATAAAAAGGATTCTCTTTAAGCAAACCAGCCTATCCTTTGTATTGGACTTAGGCAGGGGTTGGAACAAATGTGTTTATCATATGTTAGTGGTGTTAGTGTTATTAGTAGTCATCGTGTGTTAGTGATAACATAAAGGTAGGAATTTTTCGTTGTATTTTTGTCTATTTATAGAACTGTTGTAGCTTGTTCAACATTCATACATATCATTTTTCTTTCGTTTCTTCCGTTCTAACTTGTTTTTACTCCTATACACTTATTTTAGTTTTAACATATTGAACCCGTACACGTTTTTAGGTATAAGAGAGCTTTCAAAGTTCAAAGTTCAAAGAAAACATAGTGCTCCGAATTATGTTAATTATTAGCAGACGCATAATTTTTTCTGTTAGATTTGAGGTAAAAAAATGGGTAATCTTAGACTACAATAAAATAAAGCTCTGGTCTTTTTCACAGAAATCAGTAGAAAAGTAATTACTGAAAATTACTATTAACATGGGGTTCAACTCTGACTTTACACATTTTATTTATAAAGGAATAAATTATATTTAAATTTTAAATTTTGATTTAATTCCATAATATCTATTAAAATTATTAATTATATCAAATAATTGTTAAAAATTAAGTTGAGCCAAACTTGAGAGTTTTGAATATCTGTGTTAAATTACTTTCTTTTTTCACTTTCTCAGCAAGTAATTAAAAGAATAAACATTTTTAACTCAATTAAGTATATTCTAAACATTATAAAATGGAGATGAAGATTACATCATAAATCCTATTTTCTTCTAAATAACAAGAGTTCATAAATTCCATCATACTACATTTTCTTAAAATCTTGAATATGGCTCATAATCAAATGTATACAAAGCATTAAGTTCACTATCCAGCTTCTTGAATATGGCTCATAATCAAATGTATGCGAAGCATTAAGATCACTATCCAGCTATAGAGTTGAATAGAAATGGTTATTATATTTGACAAAAAACAACACGATGTCATTTATTCATAAGAGAATGTCGAATTTCGAATTTCGAACTTAGAGTCAGATTGCGAAGCCCAAATTTGAAAGAAAAAGGAAAATTCCAATTTCAGTCAGCCAAGCCGAGCTTGTTTTGACATACCTAGAAGCAACACAAAGACTTTAACGTATGTCGGTATCAATTGCAGAGGCAGGAAACCCACGAGGTAATAGCCCGAAGAACTAGGCAGGCGTAAAATAACATGAACGACTTGTATCCACTTAATCCATCTACAGTTTTTTCCTTGAAGTGGAAAACCACATGATTTTATCGCTTCTTACAAGTATACAGGTTTGTTAACGGTAAACCTTTGCAGAAGTATTTCAAAAGATAGTAAAACGGAGGCATAATAATACTAAAACAAAAAGGTATACCATTACCAAGGTAAAGATATCTAGAAGCATCTTCTTAGAAACCTGAATAAGAGATTCTCATTGTTGAATTCTTCATCTAACTTGACAACCTCTTAAGAACTTCAGCAATGGTGGGTCGCTCCAACGAGTTGTAGCTGACACAGTCGAGTCCAAGGTTTGTTATGGCCTCGGCAGCCCTCATAGAGCATCCCGTTCTCTTCAGTTTCTCATGTACTTTTTTGATGAAGTAGTCTTCCCTTCCTGGGTCACTGAAGTGCACAGACATAGTTATTACTTGTGTCTCCTTCGTGATCATTTGCAGTATTACCACTCCCAAGCTGTAGACATCATTTGGTTTGGTTCCAACTTCTCCTGTGAGTTAAGGAAACGTTCATTAATTGCTAACCATATTTGCATAAGATAAGAATCATGAACGATTTACCACTGTTCAGAATCAGCGGGTCAGTGTTTCCAGGAGTACCCAGCTTCAAATATTCTCCTTCTGGTGTAACAGTCCCGAAATCAGAGAGTTTTGGGACAAAATCCTAGTTCAGTGTCAAGCGGAATCAGTAGAGGGGTTGATGGAGTTATTGAAAGCGATGAATTAACGATGTAAATCTTGTCTTCAATGGATAACGTGTAGATTCCTATGTAAAGATAATTATCTAAGTTAAGGGATCATAGCTAGCTAGTAAATGTGCGTTTGACCTTATCCAGGAGAAGATTTTCAAGCTTTAGATCACGGTAGATGAGAGGAGGTGATTGACTATGAAGCTCCTTCACTGCACTTGCTGCCCCAATGATGATCTTAAGTGTTCTTCCCCAGTCAAGACCTATTTTGAACAGTAATTGTCACTATAAGCTAATAAATGGATCAGAAAATGCTTGTGACTTGAAGGACATAATTTGATTGAACATTCACATAGTAAAGCTAACTTGATAACTTAAATTTATGTATACATTTTCTGGTCAAAGCTAATCATGGAAATGATTAATAGTGGGAAGTACGTAATTGCATGACATTAGGCTGACATTAGGCTTTACCTTGTAATTTGGTCATGACATTTCCATTTTGCATCAGTGGATAGACAAGGTAATACTTGTCTGTGGTTTCGCAATGGCCAACCAGTTTAATGATATTCGAATGCTTAATTACACTCAGATAACTTGTTTCAGCCTGAAAAAACAGGAAGAAGATTAGTACAATGAGTATTACACGGAGTACAAATTCTGGAACCAAATTCTGTTTTTGAGGTGTTCCTAGTAACACACTCTTATTCGCCAACCATATAACCCTTCCACAAGGAATATGACCGAACTGTATAAAGAAAATAGAGAAGAATAAGAACAACCCAGAAATAGCCAAAGCCAATTGTAGACCCACATTGTAATGAAAGATGAATAACAGAACAAAAAGGAGACTAGGCCTCAATGTTAAGCTTTATAGAAGCACCTGTTAGACTAAAATTGTAATCCTGTATGTTGGTCCACCCACATATGATTATTGTGCTTAGTTTTTTTCAATTAAACAAAAAAAAAAAAGAGGACGAAAGACCTTGTTCCCACACAGACTAAACAGTTAGTTGTTTACAGTGTTGTATATATAACATTGCAAATCTTCTTTTTCTTACTTGCCACTGATTCCTATTTTTGTTGCTGGCATTGCAAGAGACTTTAACAGCTACTTTCATGCCATTTAAGTTTTTTTCTTCCCTTCCATGGATGGTGCCACCATAAACGCTGCCAAATCCTCCACGACCAAGAAAGTTACTTGGATCAAACCCATCTGTATAGTTGTTCAGTTCCTCAAAAGTGAAAGATATTAAAGTTGCAGGACCTACAACAAAGAGTTAAACTAGTTTATCAGATAATAAAAGTCATTCTGCAACCCTAAGCAACTAGTTATTCCCTATAAGCTAATTCATATGAGGTACATTTGTGTAATTTGATGATGCCAAATCACGGAAAAGGAAAATTTGTACAATTAATCAGTTAATGAAATCAATCAAATTCCAGATTCACCATCTTCCCAATTTATTAAACCTTTATAATTGCTTATTTGAGAGCTATTCCAGGTTATAAGATATATAGATGGACAAAGCAAAAGAGATGAAAGTTCATAATTTTCTTGGAATTCGTGTTTCAATTGGAAGTTTGCAACCTTAAACATGTGGTCATTTGAAAACATATCTCAGGCAGAATGCCGAAATCTACTAAAGTAAAAGAGGAAACAATTTCACTGAAGTAGTTTCGTGCCAGATGACAATATACATAATTTAAGAATCACCAAGATCGACTTATCACCAAAGATTGCTCACAATGTTTTCACAAACCAAAATATCTTATATAGAATTCAACCGTTAACTAATTGCTACCATGAGCGAGGTCAAGGTGATTCGAGATGTAAACAGTTCGGTCTAAAAGACTATGGTGGCTCTTGGTGATAGTCGACAAATAAGAAGGGTACTACAGAAAAGGTAGCATGAGGGTACTATATGATGCGGGTGTCTCTTACCTCAGCTGGATAAGGACCAGCTGAGGTATGTAGAAAGATAAAGGGTTCAAAACTCATTAGAGTAAGGTTTTGGTTTCGGATATAATACTTGTAATTGTGTACGTGTTGCAGACTAGTTTCGGGTTCCAGGGAAACAGCCTGGTATAGGTTTACTCACTTGTGGATACTCTTGTGTAATATAGAGAAAATGAAAAAAGAGAAGAAAGAGTAGTTCTCTTTGTAGTTACGGCGGCGTCGGAGCAGGATCCAAATCACCTGTTGTTAAGAAGGTGGTGGTGGCGAGTTGTGGACTTTTCTTACCTTCCTCTGTCGGATGTTGGACACTCCAAAAACCCCCCATTTCTTAACTTGATCGAAAACGAATCATTTGCACAATACTGAAACACGCAGCAAAGAAATTGGAAAGATCGAGAAACATTTGATCGTTCGTCAGCAGTTTGAAATGGGCAAGCAACACACAGTTGTGGAGAAAAGGTAGGTAAGTGGTCCTTGCTTCTGCATGTTGTGCTTTTGCCAAAAAATGTTGTTCCGTTGCCATAAGTTGACAATGTTGTGAATGAGTCTGTGCTGTACACGTGTAGCGTGGATATCCCACCCCGAAATTTACGCTTCTTCAAATACAGCACCAATTCATTTCGCGCAAGCAACCGAAAGTAAAATTTACGGAAAAAAATAATTTATAAATAATGATTGATTAATTAATAAATTGTTATATTTTTAACTAAAAAGTTGAAAATAAACCAAAAAATTTGTTAATACCATTTTAATTTTTTAATTATTGATTTTGGCACTATACTCCGACGATGTAGTATACTTCTTTTTTACATGTTTACATGTTAAAGTGTTACTTGTTTCCAATCCAGAGTTTCTGTTCACCAGAAAATACATTTATATATGAGGCCTGAGGGAGTGATTTCTGTTTTCTTATCTAGAATAAAGAACAGTAAAAAGACAATTGGTTTGGTTCGCCGTTATCTTTGAGTTTAATTTGGTTTTGTTAACTTAGCTGAGATATTGCTGATATGTTTCTAATATGGTATACAGTTACTAATAAATAATAAATAACAGAAGTGGCCCTGGGTGCAAGGTGACAACAGGAGAAGGAGATACGTATGGCATTGCTACGTATACTTGAAAGGCACACACTGTTGGATACAGAAAAGAAATCTAAATCCTAATTAAGGGGCCAAACTTTTCAGATTACGAAGAGAAAATCTAAATCCTAATTGATGGAAGATGAATGAGTAGAACAAATACTGAAACATGCAACAACGAAATTGGCAATGATGTGATCTATATCGACAAGTGAAGTGCGAAGAGTAAAAAAGTATGTAATAGTTCTACGTCGAGGTGAGGGGAAGAAAGCAGGGAAATTTCTTTTTGTAGGTGCGAAGAGAGTGATGTTTTTGGTGTTTCAGAAGATGATTTTATGTGGGGTTGGCTTTTTTTTATATTGTTTTCTTTAGATGATTTTACGTGGGGTTGGGTTGGCGTTTGGAGTTCTTTAAAGGTAATTCTATGTGGGGTTGGCTTCTTGATCATTGAGCTATGGTGTCACGGTAATGGGACAACACTAGCCATCCTCTCTTTTCTTAGATGTCGCGGAGTTTTGATGTTTCCAATGGCTTTTAGGGAATTTTAGGATACAAAGAAATCAAGTTGCGAAAGTGACATCTAATGTACGTATGCCCTCTTCTTTTTCAACACATAAACAAAAAGGAATGATGAGGGTTAGGACTTTCGCGTGTTTAGTGAAGTCAATGGGGGTCAAGAAAAGCAAGAAACAGCAGTTAGAAGGCAACGATGGCTGAATCAGAGGTAAGATCTATCATAACCCTCTTCTTTTTCTACACATATAAACAAAAGGAATGATGAGGGTTAGGACTTTCGCGTGTTTAGCCAAGTCAATGGGGGTCAAGAAAAGCAAGAAACAATAGTTAGAAGGCAATGATGGCTGAATCATATGTAAGATCTATCGTACTTATCCTCTTCTTCTTTCTTTGTTTCAGTTTAACTTTTTAACACATTCTTCCTAGATCTGGTTTAGTTCTTTCTTAAAAGGATCTGTTCTTTTCTTTTCTTTCTTCAACATCTCCAATAGCCATTTCTCATGCTGTTCTGGAAATTTATTAAATACTGCTTTAGTCTCTTCTTTTTCCCCATGATTGGTTTTAATTAACCAGTATTTCTTCCCTGTTATATGGAATCGGCAAATTTTCAGATATGTATGGCTGCTTCTGTCTTGATTCTCACTTGTTTTCAGTTTGAGCTTTAATTGTTAACCAATATATATTTCGAGTTCAGTGATGACCGTGCCTTTTGGGGATTCACAGTTATTTTAATTCTTTTGTTTATTAGCTTGTATAAATACTGAGCTAAAGCTCTTCTTTAAGACCGGAAGAAGTATATAGAATTTTCCATTGTTTTCTAGCAAACTCTAAAATCAACAGAGCTCGGTTCATGGTAACAGAGAATAGGAGAAGAGATTTTGCTTTGGAGCTAACTATCTGATTACAAAATGAAGGATGTGCTGAACGAAAAGAGTTAAAAGTAAAAAGGGACTTTTTTGATATCATGTTCAGAGAAAGATTGGGCCAAGTCATCAGCGGAAGTAAAGTTAATGGTTTTTATGACAATATTGGAAAGGAACTAGAGAGTAGGAGATTTTTCTCTGACTCTACCAAAAACGAGATGGGAAAAAGGCCTTAATCTCAGTATGGTCAGAAATAGAGTTCCCGTTCGTTATCCACAAGGGACATAGTTTTTGTTCTATTTCTGAAACAATCACAGTTTGCTTAAGGAAGGACCAGCTTGCTTGTGGCTTCAGGTAAAATAGGAGCTAACGAATCTTAAATCAACCAGGTTGCCAGGTAATGTTAAATTCTTTCGGACAGCGGCATTTGTTCATTACTACTCTCCTTACCAACTGGAGGGGGATTGCTGCAATATATGTATGGGTTACAGTAACATATATAGCATTGGGATTCTTTAATTTCCTATGTTTGCAGCAGCAATGTAATGAAATGAGTTTGTCCGTCTAATATGTTACTACAATTTAATTGTCATTTAATTCACGTTCAAGTAATACGTTTTTTCGGCTTCTTCCCGAACTTAATGTTACGTGGCAATGTTTTCTGAGTCCAGATCCTCTCTATTATAACCCTATCTTATTCTGTCAAACTGAAAAATGTTGTCATTATTTTTAAATTTTAAATATTGTGTTACTCTTCCCAAAATGTGTGGCTTATGAGCCAAGCCGAGTTAGCCGATGTCTTCTGTCATCTTCTTCGTATCTCTTCTTCATATCATCATCTTCGTATCAAGTCCCCCCTCTATTCTCTTCGTCTCCTTCCTATCCTTGTAAATTTATCACAGAATTAGGGAGAAAGATAGAGCATGAATAACGATGAAGCATTAACATTGCTGATGTACTCTATCATTTTCTTTCTAAGAGTACAGATGTCACCCTCTTATCATCTCACTACGAGTCTCTTCGCCCCCCCTTCCTAACACCTTGTAAAACCCAACTCAGATCGTCTAATCTGAACCACATCAAATTAAGCGACATTTAGAACAATTTCTTTCAAGGACGAAGATGGAGCAGGAATGACGAAGACTAACTTTATACAACCATGAATATTTTGAATTAAATGATACAATTATACTACTAATGTAACGTTAACATAAAATGTAATAATTGAAATTAAGAAATAAACGTAAAAAAGAGTGGATATTAGCAATAAATTTTTTTATATTTATTTATTTGTGCATTAACGAATTAAAATGAAAATTGACAAATTACAAAAATATAATATTAATGTATTCATTACAAATAAGAGTACCATAATAATGACTGTAATCGATAATTGTGTGTCATTTCTAAAGAAATGTTTAACTAAGATTTCCCGCCATTTAACTTGTTTGTTTCTGCACTTGTTTGTTATTCGATTTTCATATCTTTGAAACTTTTTTTTCCTTCTCACAAAGCAAATTAACTTTTTTGGTAAAGCAGTAGAAGATCACAGCAAGGCAAGAAAGGTAATATTTTGACAAATTTCAAGTATCTTCTCAAATAAGTTTTTGAAAAACTGAACGGGGTAGTAGTTTTGCAAACTTTCCAATTTTACTATGGACGTCTCTAGCACAAATGAAAACAAAAGCAATAAAAAACACCAAAAATTTGATAACATAGTTCGGCACATCTTGCCTACATCTGCGGGGCCCTCACCCAGCTTAATACTTTCACTGAAGTACAATAGATTTACCTAAGGCTTTACTGAGCTGACACCACTCAATCCTTGACACTATCTCTCAACCTCATTTCTTGTGTAAGAATTTCACACCCAATAGTACGACCACCTCGTACTAACGTTACCAGAGAATTTTTTCAATCAATCTTTTAACGAAAGAACAATAAACGAATAACTCAAGTGATTAGAATAATAAAGAACGAAAACTAAATACACTTGAGATAGAGAGAAACAACTTCTTGATAAATTCAGCTACCAAGTTCCAATCTGCGTTGGACAATTAAAGATACCAAGCTGATTCACATAAACACCAATACGAAACCACAGCTGCACTGATAACACATTCACCAACCAAAGTATATGCAGCCCATAAGGAAATTAATTAATAATCGTTGTTGCCCAAACAAAAACCTTTGGCCACACCTCTGAAATTCTAGCAATGTTATCTGCGCATACAAAAACCCTTGGCCACAAAATCAGCAATGCACGCACACCATCGGGTTTGTCAAATCCTCTTCACACACACAGTAACTTCACACACAAGCCTCAATTAGAAGTTGGTCTCGCACTCACGTTTTACGACAATTTTCCAAAAGAAGATTAATAGGTCACCAACGTAGACACATCCAAAAGCAAGACAATCTCTAATGGTTCTTGATACTAGTTCTGCTGCAAGCTGCGAGACGCAAGATACCGCTGGATCTTTTGTTGGATCGATCATTGACTTGTACGCAATTATTGAAACCTCTTGATCACCACTACCACTGTATCTTGACATTCACGCTCTAGAACAACACCTAGGATGTACTGCTATTATAGTTGGATATCTTAAACATGGCTCATATATACATTAGGACTTATTCAACTTAAAAATCCCAAAGGTGAAAGCTCCCAGCCAAAATCTCAGCAATTCACAAACACGCAAGAAAAGTTGCCTTTATCTTATATCCCAAAATCATACATCCAAACCAGACTTCTTTTACACTCTTACCATTATCCAACAACAACGTGATGCACTTATACTCCTATTCAAGATAGACTTCTTTCAACCATTATCCAAAAATCCAATTCAAATACAAAAATATCAAATTGCTTCACCTCATCTTAATTTAAATTTTAAGATTTGCAATATCTTAAAGATCTAATAATCAAAAATGCCAAAATTAAATAATAAGATATATAATAAATATCTTAACAGTTTTGTTTGTTTTTTTCTTACTTGTTTTTATTATCATTCCCTCTCTCTGTATCTCTATCTTTAAGTAATTCTTAAGCTTACTTATTTTTATTACCATTTTCTCTCTTTGTATCTCTATCTCTAAGCAATTCTTAAGAAATGGCTCAGCAGACCTAACTTTTCGTTGTTCTTAAGCTTACTTATTTTTATTACCATTTTCTCTCTTTATATCTCTATCTTTAAGCAATTCTTTTACGCTTGTTCTTTCTTTGTCTTGATTTTGTTCTTCATTCAATTGAACTTAACAAGTACATATGAATTGAAAACTCATGGCCGAGAGTTTTGCAAGTGTTGCACGATCATGAGTTAACTAGCACGGCCATGAGTTAGGCTGCACATCGATGCACCATATAAATTTAGTCTTCGTCATTCCTACTCCATCTTCATCCCAAAAAGAAATTATCCTAAATGTCGCATAATTTGATGTGGTTCAGATTAGGCGATCTGGGTCAGGTTTTACATGGTGTAAGAAGGGGCCGAAGAGACTCGTAGTGAGACAGTAAGAGGGCGACTTATGTAGTGTTAGAAAGAAAATGACAGAGTAGGGAGACGAAGAGAAGAGAGGGGGACTTGATATGAAGAAGATGACAGAGGACATCGGCTAACTCGGCTTGGCTTATAAACCACGCATTTTGGGAAGAGTAATAGAGTATTTAAAATTTAAGAATAACAATGACATTTTTTAGTTAGATAGAATAAGACAGGGTTATATTAGACAGAGAATCTAGACTAATGTTTTCTTTATTAAATAGCAGCCACTGATTTGTTCTTGTACAGGTAATTTGGATGGTAACTTAAGTTGAAAACGATGTTAATTACTATCATTCTCAATGTCTAAAGCTAAGAAGCGTTAAAAGTGTAAAATACTGTTGCTAGTCATTCCATTCTCCATTAGTGGACAGACAAGATGATACTTGTCTTCTGTTTCGCAATGGCCAACCAGTTTAATGATATTTGGATGCTTAATTACACTCAAGTACCTTATATCAGCCTGAAAAAAGATAGGGTTCAATATTAGTATAATTAGTCCTCATTTTGATGTTGGCATTGCGAGAGACATTAACTGCTATTTGCAGGCCATTGACATTCTTCTCCTCTGTTCCATGAATGGTTCCACCATAAACTCCGCCAAATCTTCCGTATCTAAGAAAGTTCTTCGCATCAAACTCATCCATATATTGGTTCGATCCCTAGGAGTAAAAGAAATTATTTCCAGAACCTACCAACAAAATTTGAACTAGTTCAGCAGATAACAGAAGCCATTTTGTAAGTCTTAGACACTAAAAAAATATCCTTGATAACAATAAGCATAGTCTAATAACCATCCAAGCAATGTAATCGAATACCGTAAGATCTTATAAGTACAACGATCGTGAGTGATGGGAAGGTGATTCGAGATGTATATAGTTTGATCTTGATGGTGATTGTGTCTGAGAGATTGTGGTCATAATCGACATAACAACGTTAAATTCTTTAACAGTTCGACTCCTACACTGCCGTCACAACAGAAAGACTAGCTCTTTTGTCTTATTTACCCTTCCCCACCACCATCGACGCCTTCCACCACCACCTTTTTGTACTTTTTATGTCGTGCCTTAACCTCCTTATTGTTGGGAAAATTTTTGGTTTAACCTTAACTTACATAATTTTTTGTTAAAATTGTAGAAACTACATATAAAGATTATGGTGAGTTTAGAGTTTTGTTTAATTGACAATTTTAGGGATTTAATCATTATTTATTTAAGTTTGATTTTTGTGTAATTGTTGATATAAAGTTCCTATTATACATGTGATGTACATTTTAGTATGTCAGACTTCCACCAATGGCTACTTAAGATCTTATATATATGTGAATGCATTCATAGTGTAGTTATTTCATGTGTGTTTGGCATATTGTGGTGATCATTTTATGTCATTTTATGTGCATTGAGAATCTATGACATCATTAAATGTGTTTGTGTATGATTTGAGGTGGTGAGAGATGATTGGTTAGAGACTATTAGTCAACATCCGATATGAAATGATAGATGCACGGTCCCATTGCTTGGAGCATATCATCCATAATTAGATTAGGCGTATACAAATTTGTTAAATGTGATAAATTACTAGCACTTACCTTGAATATTGACAAACAGTATTTATCTTGAGTATTGATAAAGAATTGTGTGCGATACTACTTTTGGAATATATGGTTCATTTTAGAATATATATGAAATTATCCTTTTATTGAAAGGTACTATAAAAATTGTAGTGTCGAATATAGTTTTTTTATATATAATAATAATTGGGAATATTTTTGTTTTTGTTTTTGTTTTTAATTTAATTATAATATTTAATTACATACTTACTTGAATGTGAATAGATAGATTAAAAAATGAGAAAAGATTTTTATTATATATCACTTTAGTTAAAGTTGTGGTTCAGTCGGATTTTGTCGGGGCCGAACATCGTTATTCGGATCCATGATTCTGATTGATTTCGGCTACAGGATAC
>JAOQMQ010108711.1:0-13985 GCA_027563845.1 Erythroxylum subrotundum | reverse complement strand
GTACAAGATAAAGAATGCCTTTAAATAATTTGTCACTAAACTACAATCAAAGCGATTGGCTGTAGGGCATAAACCAACACTCACATCCTGAATGAAAACCGACCACTTCCTCGTTTTAAGGCTTGAGGATATTAAGGTTGTTTTTTTCCTTAGATAACTTCAGATATGTGACTAGGAAAAAAAAACTAACACCACAAATGATCCTATCCTGAAATGGCAAAGAAAGATGACAAAACAGCTTGTGTTTGATTTAGTTTGATTAAAAATTAATAAATTTGACTTTAGTTAATCGAATTTTGAGCTAAATTTATATTTTAATTTATGAAAAAAAAATTAAACTTAGATTTGAGCTAGAATGTGAAACTCAAACTTGAGTTAGGTTTGAATCCTAAAACCTAATTATATTAAAAATAATATTGTTTAATTTTTAAATAAATTAATTTCTTTTATAATAAAGCACACTTAAAACAGGAAAACCAAAATTTAATCAAGTAAAGTTACGTTTAAAGAGTTATTTTTGGAAATTGTTGATTGAAGCAAAGTGTCAAAGTGATTATATGAGTAGAGTATTAAGATCGTTGCTTCAATTACAAAACTTTCGTGGAATTAGGCTTTTAGACTTTATTTACTCAATTGAGTCTTATAATATTTAATATTTTTCTAAATAATAGGCTAAACAATAGGCTTTTGGGCTTGAACCAATCTAAATGGATATTTATTCATTTAATATTTCTCTAAAAAGATTGAAAATTTAAATCTAACTTGACATAATAGATTTGATATCGCCCAATTTGATCTAGTTGCTCATACCCAATTAGGCGTTAAACTACTCAAAACTTGATTAGATATAGACTTAGAATTTTTTGCAGATCTTTTTTTAAGAAGTCAGTTAACTGTTTCGCTATCATTTAAAAAAGAGTTTTTTTGAATGAGCTTCATACAGTAGATTGTTTGGTAACATAAAAATAAAAAATACTTTTAATTTTAACTATATTTTATTGTATAATAAAAATTATTTATGCATATAAATATTATTTAAAGTGTATTAAACAATAAACAAAGCACAATATATTAATTATTATATAATTTTAAACCATATGAAACATAAACTAAAATATATCTAACCAAATCTTTTATATAGATTATAACATAAGTAAACTAATATTAAAAATAAATATTAAAACATATAAAAAGTCAAATAATATTATATAAATCTCAAAATAAATATCCAAGTTGCGTAAATAGTTAATTATATAATAAACGAGAAGATGAGTTTGTGGGAATTGTGAGAATTATGTGTTAAGTCAATAAAAATGCATATATTTTGGACTTAACTTTAATTGATGTGTGAAATTTGTATCCAAAAATCGATGGAATTGTTTGTTAAATATTCACAGATGAGTTTCAATACTATAACGATGAAAATGGATCAAAAACAGGAAAAAGACGGGAAGAAATCCGAAAGTTCCAGATTGGTCAAAATTCAGAGATTAGGCGTGGGCACGCCTAAGGATAGAATCCTAATTCTGCAGATTTTCTAGAATTCGTTCCCAATTAAAACACAACCATCCAAGATCTTCTTAACCTCTAAACAAGACGTCTCCCACCGAAATTGGAAGACTAGTTGATCAATTAATTCTGTAAGCGCACAAAATCATCCTAGTACCCTCACAGCGAATATTCTAAAGTCATCTCCTTCAAGGACCAATTCGTTCATCAGTCAAATCAAATATAATTAATTGCATGTTATCGACAGGAAATTGTAAAAGAATGATTGGAGTTGGTTGATCAATTAAATGGTAAGGAATAACAAAACAATAAGGAAAAAGGTCTAATTAATGATTTAGAATTAGGGATAGGAGTTCACTCATTTAAAAGGTTAAGTTGCACAATATGAAATTTATTGAATATAGGCTAAGAAAACAGTGGCACTATTATACCTATATCATCTCTCAAGGTATAAAGGAGCATTCAGCTAGAGACACCCATTTCTCAATGTAATAACTCTCTAACAAAATTCATTAAGCACAAGTTACTTCAAGTTCTCACCCTAGCTTAGGTTATCTCTAACTCTAAACCCAAGGCGTTCACTTTCCTAAAGCATGAATCACGGTTCACTCTTCAGCATACCCTATCATTCCTAAGAGTGTATCTATGGAGATCAAGCATAGAAACATAATGAAGTACAAGGAAGATGAACATAGCCCAGAAATTTTCATTAAAACATTCAATCATCCATATCATACAAAACTTCCTTCAAATAAGCTACATCCCTCACCCTAAGTGATGTTTAGTTCCTGAACATTTCAACAAACATCATACACATAAGGAAACTCAACATTTAGAAAGAGTAGAGAGAGAAAGTATCAGAGAAACAAGAATGAAATCTCCAAGTTCTTGGGGGAATCCCCAAAAATTCCCTATCTCCCTCTTAATTTGTGCCTCCCAATGTAGTCACTTCGTTTTGTGTGCCTAGCCCCCTTAATTAGGTCTAAATAGTAAGTATATATAGTCCACCCATCCCAAGAAACCTAATTTTTCGAAACAGGGAACTGTTGGCATGTCCGTTTAACGGACCTTCTCGAGTTTGAAAGTTGTTGTTGTCGCGTGATGTCTGTTAAACGGACATGTGTGTCCGTTTAACGGACCTTCTCGGGTCTGGAAGTCCTCTTGCCAGTTGATGTCCGTTAAACGGACATGTGTGTCCGTTTAACGGACATGGCCTAATTCAGCACTTTTAAGCCTTTGACCTTCCAATTGCCATAATTTCTTCTCGGAGTCCTCTCGGGAGTTGTAGAGCTCGGAATTCTTCTTGCAATCGTCCTTGATTGGCTTTGATTTGGCAACCCCAAGGGAAGTTATGCCCTTTTTCTCCAAAATCAACCAATTGTACCTATCAAGCAATACAATCGAAATGTGAGCGAATTAACTCGATAAAACTTCAAATCCAAACAGAAATAAGTCAAATTGAATCCAAATTATTCCAAGATCATCTACACATAATTTGACTTATCAAATTCCCCCACACTTGAGTTATTGCTTGTCCCCAAGCAACCAACAAAACTTCTATCAAAACCTACACCGAATTGATGATTCCACTTTCGTAGGTGCACGGTGACATTTAGCCTATGTTACAAGCCTTTGAACCACTATGTTTCCATAATGGAGGAGTTATAGTCTCCTGAGGGTTTACTTAAAACGAATGGTGCCCACAAACATTTCTTTTTCATCATTTCACACCTAATCATCACCATAGTTCATTCCCATAGGTCAACTGCATTATAAGTAAAAATTTTGGACTTGGAAATAAGATAACATAATACCTCATAATTTCAATCCCACTCTAGTAACAATGAGATTCCATAATGATTCAATCAATCAAAATCATGTGCTAAGAATGAAGTCTCTCATGCAATTTTCATGTTCGCACCAAACAATGTTTAGGGTTACACTCAATCATCTTCTCATGCATGTCACTTACCATAAGCTTGCAGTTGATCTACTTCTCCATTACTCCCATCTATGGCATGTCCATGGATCAAAAAGGTCTTTAAATGTTGGGTTGTAATGAGGCCATGGGTGAAATGGGTTATGAACGAAGGGATAGGAAGTCAAGTATTCAACAGTTAGTAGAGCCAACTTTACCATTCCTACCTTTACATTAGATTGTGAAACTCAACTAACTCTATTATCCCGATTTTCCCATTCCTTTACCTTGGAGTTTGAATTGTACATGTTTTGCTTTTGAAAGACTCCCTTCCTTTTTCCTTGTACCCCCAAAATATTTTTTTTTGACTCTTGACTTTTGACTTTTGAACAAACAATTGCTGCTTTTTGCATGCATTTTGACTTGTCAAAGCCTGATTTCCCCCACACTTCTTCCTTTGTATTCCTAACAAAAGAGGTAGTGAATGTGATAGCTCTCCTAACCATTGAACAAGGGTGAACTTGTTTTTCTTGGTTCAAGGTTCTTTGGGATGTTAGGTTTGCAAAGAACATAGCTCAACTACCATCACTAGGCTCAAGGGGTTCACTAGGGGATTGAGATATAAGAAGGGTTGGCTATTTGGCTCAAGCTCATTCCTAATGCCTTTTATCATTTCTAAGACATACCATAGCATGATTATGTAACCTTGAAGAGATGTGATGCAAGTTCTAGAAGTGGGCATACATGGAAGAGAAAATCATATCACTCACAGAAAATAGGGTTGAGTGCAATCCTTTAGGCTCAATTTAGCTCACTTGGTTATGTTTCCTCATTCCACAGCACAATCATTCAATCAATTTGACATTATCGCATCCCATTGATACAAGACATGCTATCCACATTAATCATATTATGTGTCCTGCTCAAAGCCAACCTCCACCATAATGCAATTAACTCAAGAAATGACAGTATAGCGACAATTAGATGCAAAAGATGTTAAAATTAGCCAAGTACACAATGAAAATCTTCAATGAAAATCTCCCCCACACTTAAAAGTCACATTGTCCTCAATGGCATAAACATGAGTAAAGTGAACAATAAGTAAAGCAGAGGTGAGGGAACTCCCTGAAAAGTGCAGTGTCCATTAAGCAATACCCTGAAACATGCAGCGTACTCATCAACACACAAAATGGAGTATGAAAAGGTAAACTAAAGTTAATGGCACAATGTGCCAAGGACAAAACAAAGTACGCTCTAGATATAATGCAAAATGCAAACAAAAGAAAACATTAAGGCCTAAGGTTCAAGGCTCTGGTGGTGGTGGTTGGTGGCCCTCCATGAAAGTTTTCATCATGTCTTTCAGTCGCTGCTGTGAAGCTGTTATCTCGGCCACCTCTGCTCGAAGGTCACGGATGTTGGCGTCCAATTGCTACCAGTCGGGGGCATCGACTGGAGGTGGAGGTAATCGTGATCCTCGGTCCTCGGGGCGGCTCCTGCGTGGATTTACCCAACCATGAGGGCCATTTTCATCAAACTCAAACTTCCGCGTTTTATCTGCAGAGATCACATCCCCCTCATCGGTAAGAGTTACCACTTCCGTCCGTTTGATGACATGCAGCTTATGGAATAGCTAACTCAATAGCACCGGGAAGACAAAAGCCTTGATGTCAGCCTTGTGGTGAACTACTTGCCACATGGCAGTCATCATCAGCTTAGCCACAGCGATACCTTGGAATTGGTCATCATAGAATAACATCTTATCCAAAATGAACAAGTCTTCGTTTCGGAGAAACCCTGAATCACTGGCCTTTGGTATCACATTATGAGCAAGCACATATGCAATCAACCGGGGGGCGACATCCAGGTGCTTGCAGTGCACAAAATAACGTTGACCCGATGGACGCCAAACCCTGCGAACCCCAAGTCGGTCCATAGCATCATCCTTGGACCAAGCCTCATCACAAGAGCATCGGGTGCGCTTATCAAAAGACGGGACATTGCCCCCGATTGGTAGCTCCAGGTGATTACAAATCAGTTCTTCAGTAATGACCACCTCTTCACCATTGACACGCGAGGTGAGCACCGGCGGTTGTTTACCCGTCACTGCACTCAGGTTGGCATAAAACTGCTTAACGGCCTCGGGGTAGTAAGTACCTGTAAGGGTCAATAACTTGCCCTAATGGAATTTATCTAGGTTGGCCTGCACCCGATGCTTCTCATTAATGAAGTCTGCCACAGACACCTCAATTACGAACTTGTTATTCCTTTTCTTAAGGTACCAGGCCTCACATTGCTCATTAAGGAATATTGGTGGCGTGGAGGTTGGTTCCTCCTGGACCAAAATTTTTCCCCTCATCGACCGAGAGGATTGCCTCGCATTTTTCCGTGCCGATTGCTTAAATTGTGACATGATCGAACTCCAATTATAGCAAGCCCTACCCACTCAACAAAATAATTCAATTCAGAACAATCCGCACATGCCAATCACAACCGATTGTCAGTACCACAAAGTCCCTAAAATCTCCAAAATTACTAAATATCACCAACCACAAGTCACCAACTACAACAATGCAATCTCAATGTCCACAATTCATGCAACTCAACTCTTCCAATTTCGTGCTAAAGTAATAAGCACAATCCAGAGGCAATCCGCAAAGAAACCCCTAATTTCTACAATACCCCTTACCAAATCAAAGGCCGAGCAGCCTGGTTGCAAGAAGCTGTCGATTGAGCAGTGGATACTTAAAGAGCGGCCCCTCCTCCACGATTTTTTAGCTTCTGCGTTCCTTGCCCCCAGGAATGCTACGAGGGTTATGGGTGAGGTATAGGCGGGGAGTGAAGAGGGGAAGAAGGTGGAGCACGAGAACTAGGTAGAGGGACTGCTCATGGTGGTCGGATATAGAAGCAGAGGATGGAGGTGCCGTCGTTTAGAGAGAGGGAGAGAGGAATAGCGATGGCGGGAAGAGGGAGAGAGGGATGAAGTGACAGAGTGCGGCGTGAAGAGGGAGGGAGGAAGGATAGTGCGGGAAGGGAATAGGGTTTTGAAATTTTAAAAACAGACGATGTCCATTAAACAGACTTGTGTGTCCGTTTAACGGACAGATACGGGTGAAACTGGTGTTCTGAAAAACTCGTATGTCCGTTTAACGGACCTTTACGGGTCAAATTTGCCATCTGAAGTTCTTGTGTCCGTTAAACGGACATCAGTGTCCGTTTAATGGACCTTTACGGGTCAAATTGTGCCAAAGGGGCTAGCCATAATTTTTAACATTTTTGCCCTCTTTGCCTTTTCTCTTTCATTCCCTTGTAAGGTTTCCGCATAGTGAATAAAATGTATCATATATAAGTGCACAGTTTACTAGGGAATTGACACATTACACATAAGAATTGTCACTTACCTATCTCCCCATGTTTAAATTGAGTCTCACCTCGAAATTTTGGAATGTTCAGACACCTCCATTCCTCACACTACGCGAGAATTTCCTTGAAACTCATCCCTTAGCATTCAAAACAAAAAGAATTTAGCACAACAAAAGGAAGAAACCACCAGTAGCAAATGAACTTAACAGCCAAACAGTAAGAGAAAAAAAATCAAAAGAAAGTTAGAAATATTGGGTTGCCTCCCAACAAGCGCTAAATTTAATGTCCTTAGCTAGACTTGGCCCTTCGGTCCTCAACTTTGAAATGTAGCGGTAAAAATGCATCCCATCGCTTCTCCCTCGAAATAGTGCTTAAGTCTTTGCCCATTGACTACGAAAGGCTCTTGATCATCTCTCTTGATTTCTACTGCTCCATGGGAGTATGTCTTTGTGATCATAAATGGCCCAAACCATCTGGATCTCAGTTTTCCCGAAAATAGTTTCAGTCTAGAGTTGAACAGCAACACTTTTTGGCCGGTTTTTAATTCTCTCCACAGTTTACGCTTGTCATGGAAAGCTTTAGTTCTCTCCTTATAAATCCGAACATTCTCAAAAGCATCAAGGCGGAATTCATCCATCTCGTTTAGTTTCAATAATCTTTTCCTCCCTGCTTCCTTGAGATCAAAATTAAGTTTTCGGATCGCCCATAATGCCTTGTGTTCAATATCCACTGAGATGGCAGGATTTCCCGAAGACTAGCCGGTAGGGTGACATCCCTAAGGGGGTTTTGAATGCTGTTCTGTACGCCCACAGAGCATCATCAAGTTTTAATGCCCAATCCTTTCTTGAGGTATTAACCGTCTTCTCTAAAATTTGTTTGATTTCTCGGTTAGAAACCTCAACTTGCCCACTGGTTTGGAGGTGGTATGTGGTTCCAAACCTGAAATGACACCCATACTTTGATAGTAGGGACTTGAATTGGTGATTCTGAAAGTGCACCCCATTATCGCTTATTATTGCCCTTGGGACACCAAACCGAGAGAATATGTGCTTCTTGACAAATTTGACCACACTAGCCCCGGTATTGTTCGACAATGCTACAGCTTCCACCCACTTCGATACATAGTCCACAACCACGAGGATGTATTCATTTCCAAATGACTTTGGAAATGGTCCCATAAAATTCAGACCCCACACATCAAAAAGCTCTACTTCTAGAATTCCATATTGAGGCATCTCATGCTTCTTACTGATATTGCCTGTCCTTTGGTACTTATCGCATGTCATGACAAAGGTCCTAGCATCCTTGAAAAGAGTCGGCCAGTAGAGTCCAGATTGTAAAACCTTTATTGCTATTTTGTTGGCCCCGTGGTGTCCTCCATACAGGGAGGCATGACAATGATATAGGATCGATCTCATTTCTTCCTCGGGTACACACCTCCTGATTATCCCGTCAGCTTATCTTCGAAATAACAGCGGATCTTCCCAAAAGTAGTTTCGTACTTCGGCTAAGAATTTCTTTCGCCTATGGTACAAATAGTCCGAAGGTATAATGTCGACTACCAGGAAATTGATATAATCCGCAAACCATGGTATATTATCTTTTAACGACCATAGATTCTCATCGGGAAAAGCATCGTTGATATGCTCTTCCACCCGCTTACCTTCCCTTTCCAGTCGTGACAAATGGTCAGCCACTACGTTCTCTGATCCCTTCTTGTCTCTAATTTCCAAGTCGAATTCCTGCAAAAGTAAAATCCATCAGATTAATCTCGATTTTGCATCCTTCTTTGTAAGAAGATATTTCAGAGCAGAATGGTCCGTGTAAACAATAACTTTAGAACCGACTAGGTAAGATCTAAATTTGTCAAAAGCATAAACTACGGCTAGCAATTCTTTCTCAGTTGTTGCATAATTAAGTTGAGCATCATTAAGAATCTTGCTAGCATAATAAATGACGTGTAATTTCTTATCCTGTCTCTACCCCAAAACAGCTCCGAGTGCAAAGTTGCTAGCATCGCACATCAATTCGAAGGGGAGGGTCCAATCCGGTGCGGTCATTATAGGAGCTGACGTCAACTCCTTCTTCAACCTGTTAAAAGCAACAAAGCACTCATCAGTAAACTCAAATGGAACATCTTTTTGCAAAAGAGCACAAAGGGGTCGAGAGATTTTTGAAAAATCCTTTATGAACCGGTGATAGAACCCGGCATGCCCTAGAAAGCTTCGTATTGCCTTGACTGAAGTAGGAGGTGGCAGTTTGTTGATGACTTAAATTTTGGCCGGGTCAACTTCAATCCCATTGTTGGATATCTTATGGTCGAGGACGATTCCTTCTTGCACCATAAAGTGACATTTTTCCCAATTGAGCACCAGATTGGTGTCCTCACATCTCTGCAGAACCTACTCTAGATTGAACAGACATGCATCAAAGGATGACCCAAACACAGAAAAATTGTCCATAAATACCTCAATGATATTTTCCACCATATCAGAGAATATTGCCATCATGTAGCGTTGGAAAGTAGGAGGAGCATTGCATAACCCAAAGGGCATTCTACGATAGGCAAATGTACCATATGGACACGTGAATGTGGTTTTCTCTTGATCCTCTGGGGCAATCGGGATTTGGTTATAGCCAAAATAACCGTCTAGAAAGCAATAATACTCATGCCCCGCTAACCTCTCTAATATTTGATCAATAAAGGGGAGAGGGAAGTGATCCTTTCTAGTGGTTGCATTCACCTTCTGATAGTCTATACATACTCTCCATCCCATCACAACCCTAGTAGAAATCATTTCATTCCTATCATTCGAGATAACCGTTATGCCACCCTTCTTAGGCACTACCTGCACTGGACTTATCCAAGGACTATAAGAAATAGGATAAATGATCCCTGCATCAAGTAATTTGAGTACCTTGGCTCCCACAACTTCCTTTATGTTAGGGTTGAGCCTCCTTTGACTTTCCATGCTAGGTTTATAATCCTCTTCCATCAAGATCCTGTGAGCACAAATAGAAGGGCTAATCCCCTTTATGTCAACAATATTCCAAGCAATAGCCAATTTGTGTTCATGCAATATTCTTAACAACTTATCCTCTTGAGAGGAGTCCAAAGAAGCAGAAATGATGACTGGGAAAGTATTTGCTTCTCCCAAGAATGCATATCTCAAATGAGTTGGAAGTGGTTTAAGTTCGGGATTTGGTGGGCTTAGTGTGGAAGGCAATAGTTTAGGTTTTGGAGGTCTCAATTCTTCAACTTGGGGTCTATACCTAAAACCATTACCCTGCAACCTGTAGGCACATTCCTCTAATTCATCATCTAATTCCGCTGGTTCTATCCCTAGGGTTAAGCAAACTTCCAACACATCATCACACAGTAATTGAGGCACAGATTCAGTCATGAAGGAATCAATGATATCAATTCGATATGTCGTTTCATCAAACGATGGGCCCCTCAACACTTTAAAAATGTTAAACTCCTCCTTCTCATCACCTACCCGCAAAGTTAACTTACCCTCTGTGACATCGATTAAAGCTCCTCCCGTGACTAGGAATGGTCTTCCAAAAATTATAAGAACCTGCATGTCAAACTCCATCTCAAGCACAACAAAGTCAGCAGGAATTATAAGCTTACCAACCTTTACTAATAGGTCCTCAACTATACCAATAGGATATCGGATTGATCGGTTGGCAAGTTGTAGTGAAATGGTGGTTGGCTTAAGTTCACCTATTCCCAACCTGTTGTACAAGGACAAAGGAATAAGATTGATGCTTGCACCAAGGTCACATAAGCATCGAAAAATGTTAGAATCGCCAAAATGACAAGGTATAGCGAAACTCCCTGGATCTTTTAACTTAGGAGGTAGTTTATTTTGTAAAATAGAACTACACTCTTCAGTTAGGGCCACTGTAGCGAAATTTTCCAGCTTCTTTTTGTTAGAGATAATCTCTTTTAAAAACTTGGTGTAATCAGGCATCTCCGCTAGTGCTTCCGTAAGAGGGAGATTGATGTGAATTTTCTTGAACAAGTCAAGAAATTTCTGGAACTTAGACTCGTCATTCCTCTTCCTTACCCTTTAGGGATACAGGATGGGTGGTACAAAGGTAAGGTCAGACCCCCCTGATGGCTCATTCTTTTGAGGTGATCCTTTAGGTTCCTCTCCTTCCTTTGTCTTTTCTTCTTCTTCTTCCTGTACCCCCTTTTTCTTCGAGACTACACCTTCTACTATCTTACCACTTCTCAGCACAACTTCCATGCAATCTTGTTTGGGGTTCACTTGAGTGTTGCTAGGCAGCTTACCCTTTCCTCTTTCACTAACCTCTCGTGCCACTTGACTAATTTGTACTTCCAAATTTCTAATCGCTGCTTGATTGGATTGAATATTCTGCTCCATTCTATTCATTGCTTGAGAACTGGCTTGAGTACTCTGATCCATCTTGCCCATAAGTTGGGAAAACATATCCTTAAGTCGGTCTACCTTCTTCTCCCATGGAGATGGAAATTATTGTGGTGCAGAAGATGATGGGGCTGAGTACTGTTGTTTGACAGGTGGCGTGAACCCTGGTGGTCCTATTGGTTTCGCTGCCCCTTGATTCTTCCAAGAGAAATTCGGATGGAATTTCCAACCTTCATTATAAGTGTTCGAGAAGGGATCTAACCTCTGACCCTGCCTACCATTGTTCACATAGCTTATCTCTTCTTCGGTCAGTGCTGTCTCAATATTCATGCATCCTGCTGCTGAGTGCCCAAACCTACCACACAGAGTGCAAGGATCTCTACTCGATTTATTATCATTCATCAGCAAATTCAATTTCTTGTTGATTTCAGCAACTTGATATGCCATGTCCGACTTAGACCCTACTTCGTTCAGAGTTACTGCCTTGCTTCGAGTAACCTTGCAATGTGAGTTCTCGGCGACTTTTCCCAAGCCTCATGAAACTTTTCCCCGTCTTTCTGTGAAAACCAATGTATCATTTTCCGGAGTTCAAGAGTCTTGTGGGCCGGATACCATTTCATCATAAATGTCTCCATTACCTTTTCCCAAGTATCAATAGAACCCACTTCTAAACTCAACAGCCAATTCCTTGCCAAACCCTTCATGCAATACGGAAAACACCTTAACCTCAATTCATCCTCCGACAATCCATACAACGGAAGCGTTTGGACTGTTGCATAGAAATCTCTCATGAAAGCTAGCACATCCTCACTAGGCATCCCATTAAATTGCGGCAACATAGACAAATGGATTTGCTTAAGCTCATAATTCTGCACAACAGCAGTTAGCCTAATGCACGATGGATTCCCTGCGATAAAAGGCATTTGGAAATCCCTAATTCTCCTCACTGCGGGATTGACAACAACTGGCTCGGCTTGATTTTCCCCGTTGAATTGTTCATTTCCTAACTCATGTTCTTCATGCAGTTCCGGAATTTGGTTATTGTTAGCCATATTTCTCCTCCTTTGAGCATTGTTCCTCCTACACGTTCGTTCAATTTCCGGATTGAGTTCAACTAGTGGTTCGTCATTCACTCTTCGCAAGTGCCTCAAGTGCATGTAACTCCTGCAATCAAACAAGCACAAGGTTAAAAATCCAACAAAGGAAGATAATGCAAATTAATAATAACAAGAATAACTAAACTTAAAGAGATGATAAACAGAAAAAGTCCCCGGTAACGGCGCTAAAAACTTGATCAATTAATTCTGCAAGTGCACAGAATCGTCCTAGTACCCTCACAGCGAATATTCTAAAGTCGTCTCCCTCAAGGACCAATTCGTTCATAAGTCAAATCTAATCTAATTAATTGCATGTTATCGACAAGAAATTGTAAAAGAATGATTGGAGTTGGTTGATCAATTAAATGGTAAGGAATAACAAAACAATAAGGAAAAAGGTCTAATTAATGATTTAGAATTAGGGATAGGGGTTCACTCATTCAAAAGGTTGAGTTTCACAATATGAAATTGATTGAATGTAGGCTAAGAAAACAGTGGCACTATTATACCTATATCCTCTCTCAAGGTAAGAGACACCCATTTCTCAATGTAATAACTCTCTAACAAAATTCATTAAGCACAAGCTACTTCAAGTTCTCACTCTAGCTTAGGTTATCTCTAACTCTAAACCCAAGGCGTTCACCTTCCTAAAGCATGAATCATGGTTCACTCTTCAGCATACCCTATGATTCCTAAGAATGTATCTATGGAGATCAAGCATAGAAACATAATGAAGTGCAACGAAGATGAACATAGCCCATAAATTTTCATTAAAACATTCAATCATCCATATCATACAAAACTTCCTTCAAATAAGCTGCATCCCTCACCCTAAGTGAGGTTTAGTTCCTTAACATTTCAACAAACATCATACACATAAGGAAACTCAACATTTAGAAAGAGTAGAGAGAGAAAGTAGCAGAGAAACAAGAATGAAATCTCCAAGTTCTTGGGGGAATCCCCAAAAATTCCCTATCTCCCTCTTAATTTGTGCCTCCCAATGTAGTCACTTCGTTTTGTGTGCCTAGCCCCCCTTAATTAGGTCTAAACAGTAAGTATATATAGTCCACCCATCCCAAGAAACCTAATTTTTCGAAACAGGGAACTGCTGGCCGCCCATGTCCGTTTAACGGACCTTCTCGAGTTTGGAAATTGTTGTTATCGCGTGATGTCCGTTAAACGGACATGTGTGTCCGTTTAATGGACCTTCTCGGGTCTGAAAGTCCTCTTGCCAGTTGATGTCGACATGGCCTAATTCAACACTTTTACGCCTTTGACCTTCCAATTGTCATAATTTCTTCTCGGAGTCCTCTCGGGAGTTGTAGAGCTCGGAATTCTTCTTGCAATTGTCCTTGATTGGCTTTGATTTGGCAACTCCAAGGGAAGTTATGCCCTTTTTCTCCAAAATCAACCAATTGTACCTATCAAGCAATACAATCGAAATGTGAGCGAATTAACTCGATAAAACTTCAAATCCAAACAGAAATAAGTCAAATTGAATCCAAATCATTCCAATATCATCTGGACAATATCAAATCAAGATAAGGGAGAGATTCAATTGGAAGAGGGAGCTTGTTGATTGCCGCATCTTATACATATGGGTCTTAGGGTTAGAAAAAAAGTGTCGTATTCTCCTTAGGCTGCCGCACTTCACTTCTTGTTTTTCTGGTTTTTGATTTCTAAAAGTCTTGAGTAGTATAG
>JAOQMQ010108456.1:0-14028 GCA_027563845.1 Erythroxylum subrotundum | reverse complement strand
AAGCTAGAATTAATTCTAATGAGATTAAATTAATTCTAGGCTTATTGGAGCTTGAATTATCAAAGTCTAATAAGATTTCCCACTTGGCTTCAAGGAAGGTTATCAAGCTAAGTAAGAAATATAAATGGAGGTTTTAGAAGCCCATAAGTGAATATTGGGCTTGCACTAATTAATGGTTAATTAGAAGCCTAAATGTTCATTTAGAAATGGGCTAGATTTTGATTTAAAGTAATTGATTAGATTAATTATATTAAAACAAAAATTTTAAAGTAATTCATTTAGAAAGGATTAACAATTTCGGTTTTATTAGGGCTGAATGTACAGCTGCACATTTGACATTAAATTGCTAAAGAAAGATGGTCTTTATTATGGTTTATCATAATTAAATGGAGTTATGAACTTACCATTAATTGGTTTAATGGTTATCTTTTAATATTAGCATATAACCTGTTAGCATTCAATGGATTAAAGAAGAAAGATGTGCATTGGATGGACCATTTTCCTTCTTCCATCTTCCAAAACCGAAACTGGCATATCAATATTAGGTGATTGGTCTTTTCATATAGCCATCTTAAAATAAAAAGAGAAGAGTCTCATTTAATGGCTACTTTATGATTGATTAAAGAAAGAAGTGATAAAGAAGTGATGCATTATATGCTATTCTCTTCTTCTTTTCCATGCATAACTGAAATTGAGTGTGTAAGAATGTGTTCTTGCATGGTTTAACTCTCTCTCTACTTTCATACATGAGTGAGCTGAAATTTACAAGAGAAGAGTATCATTTTTGGTTCATTTCTTCTAAGAAAAATCTCCTCAAAACATTTTCTTCTCCTTTCCCACCAAAGGATTTTATTAACCAAGTTGTCCTAGAAGAACAAGAGGTAAATCAAATTGGTTGAGGATACAACAATAAGGAGAGGATAGATTGACAAAGGAAAGGATTCAAAAGCAAGGCTTTGGATACAAGAAGAAGGAGAGGATAGTGCAGCGAGGAATTAAAGCTGTAGCAAAGGAGTCGGTAATATCACTATCTTGTTTATGTTTATTATTATCCTTATACCATATCATATATAGATTGGCATGATGATTTGGATATGCTGCTTCTCCTGCAAATAAGATTTCTAAAAAGTTTTGAAGTCTACCAGTTCTTCAAATATGACATGCTTTCTTTTTCCGATCCAACAAATCCAATTACCAAAATAATAAGATACGTAACATATATCTAAATAGCATTTTTGAACTGTAAAGGATTGCATCATTAGGCCTTCTGTAGAATCTCAGGACGGTAAGAAAGATTGATGAGCCTTGTTAGTCTTACAGTTCTTTTTGAAAAATATGGCTAGTGATTAGAGGAAAGAAGGCCATGGAGTCCACGGTCGATTAATTTTAAATGGCTCATTTGTGGTCACATGGTGCAGCATCGAAGTCGAGGGGAACAAAGTTTTGTTGACAGGCCTTGTGTAACTGTTGATGCCTCAACGTGATCTTGTAGCAATCTTTAATGCGAAAGAGACGGACCTCGCATCGTGTGGGGAGATTTTTGCCGAGCCTGAAGGAGATTTATTGGTGGCCCGCACTTTCAAAGCGGTCAGGTCAGTCAAGGTAAGGCACCATAGTTTAAGTAAGTTAAAATGTTCTGACACAATAAATGAAAATCTTGAAGATGAGCATGAGCCATACTTGGTTATTGGTTTGATCGACGAAGGCTTAAATCGAAGGGAAGAGACTCGTGAGTTGTTGTGAAAATCACATAATTCTAATGATTCTTCAAAGTCTAGTGAAGATACCACCATTGTTACCGCCGATAGCTCATCAAATGGTCGGATACCCTGCAATAATTCACATTCCACAATTATTAACATCCTTGCTATAGAAAATTAACAAAAAAACGATAAAGAAATGAACGAGAGTAGGTCAATAGTAATAGCCTCTTGTAGGTCCTATAAGTGAAAGAGTTTGAGTTATTTGTAGTAGAGAACAAGACATGACATTAAAAGAAAGAAGAATTAGCGAGATAAATTTGAATCTTACCTTCCATAGGTAAGACAATAAAGATGGTGGGGTCGATTACAAAAACCTTGTAAAGCCTGCACGGGTAGTACTCTACCATAGTTCTCAGTATTATCAAGAGACGATTTATAAAAGCTGAAGCAAACCTAAAGAAGCCTGAGAAGTTAAGATGAACAAACTATAAGAAAACAAATGTCAGTGCTACACCCAGACCCAGTTATTAATTTAAATCCAATTATAAGGTTTTCAAGAAATCAAGAAATTAGACAATAATATTAATTGTATTACAGGCACAATATATTTTATGAACGTAAAGATTTGAAAAGGTCAAGATAGAGGTCAAGAATGGACTATATATGACTACAATATGCTATTGAGATGAATACAAGTTTAAAAGAAACAAAAAGATGATTTTATGTCACTATGATCCAATTGAGCATATTAAAAACGTGAAATTTTCTATGTAAACTATTGTTCTAACAATTCATCGAGTAGAACATTTACATGTAAATCAAGCAAGTAACTTTTATAATATCCAAAGGTTAAAATTGGTACAGTATGAAATTTTGTAAGATAAATATTATTAAAAAACATAAAATCCAGCAATAAATAAGTCCATTAACTCTTTCACCTGCAATAATGGAACAATGAAGACATGACATCAAGAGACGATTTGGACATTGTATGGGTATATAGCTGAGCTCTGAGTTTAAGCTCATGCATTTTTACTGGAACAAAAAGTGTTACATGTCCCTAAACTTTTATAGGTTATTAACGAAAATTTGGAAGAAATGGACATACTTGCATCAAAGAGTAGTACAAATTGTTCATCGTTTCTTGGTATGGTTAAAACGGCCATCTCTAAAGTAAACGCGAGGAAGCGTGTGAATCTATAGAAAATAAAGCGAAAGATAGAATTTTGATATAATGAATTAAGAAGCAAAAAGAAATGGAAATGGAGGTAAGATCTTAAAGTTGATAAAGTCACTAACAACTTTTGTGAATGGAACTTCCGATAGTCTTGTCTAACATGAAAAATATGTAACTGATGGGAATAAAGGAATAGTAAAGCCTTTGAAGAAGTATATACGTAACAAATGCAAAGTACTATTTCTTTTCTTTTTTTCCTTCTGTTAGAAAAAATGTAAAGAGTGATATAAGAGAGAAATGGTAGATTGGAAAGTAACCAAAATAGGTCTTGATTCTTCATCATGACCGGCTACATAGGCGACTTCTTTTACGAGCTCAGTATAAAATTCATCTTCCATAAGGTTTTCTACATTGCAAAAACAAGAATTAGAAAACAAAAAGTAACCAAAAATTAGAGCAATTGATAGATTCTAAGCTAACGTTTGTTCTTTATTTTGAACAAGTGGCTAATGGAACAAAAAGGAAAATGAATGATTATGAAAAATAGAAGACTAAAAGGTAGTAGAAAAAGGGTAAGAAAAAACTTATCTACAAAATCTGGTGATAGTAATCATATGATAATGAAGGTTCTTGTTACAATACCAATCACTATGTTATCTGTTCAAAAAAGGCAAGCCTTTAAACTCTTTGCAGCCTTCTTCACGTTATCACCTTTAGCTCTCAAAAATTGTCCATCACAAGTGTCATTGTAGAATATCCCCTGTGATTAGGTAGATCATAATGTTAATGGCAATAGCTATTCCCTCTAGTAATAATATAATCTTGAAGATAGAGACAATAGAAACATAACAGGCTTTTATCTGAAATTGAACATTTGGAATGCAAATAAAAAACTTGACGTCAAGCATTCAAATTGAAAAAAGGAAGTATTCATAATTACGAATTTACGATGGACAAATGAGGCAGAAATATAAAAAACTTTAATCTTGACCTAGGAAAGAAAATTAACAGTGAAAATACAGAAGACCCCTACCTACTTCAACGAGAAAGGAGTCGGTTTTCTTAGAAGCTCCATCACAGCTTCATTTTTTTCATTAAGTCGATTGCATGTTTATTTCTTACCCATTCTAAAAAAAAATGAAGTCATATCAAGGGAAGAAAAGAAGGGTCGGTAAGCTGGAAATCTTCTACTTTACGTAACAATTGAAAACACGGAGAAATAATATAGTTTAGCAGGTGGACTATAGTATTAACTTTTGTCAATGTGTTTTTTTCTTCTTTTGTTTTCTTGACAATATGATTTAATTTTTTGGAACCACAAAAGGGGACTTGATATGACGTGCATACTCCTCTTTGTTTGTTCATGTTCTTAAATTATCTTGACAGAAGCATAAATTATGGATTGATAGGAAAATCAAAATTTCAAGTTTCGTCAGATAATTTAATGTTACCAGTGAATGTGTTATTTTCCCGAGCTCCTCAAGTTTTAAGGATGTGAGGTTATAAATGAACCACCAACTTGATATAGGTGAATTTATGTCATCCTGTGATCAAATCTTTTTATACTGAATCTTAAAATAGCCCTCTTAAAATAGTAAGAAAACTAACAATATTATTTTTCTATACTTTAAGAATCAAAATAACAATAATATTAGAAAAAACAACAAGAGTGTAGGGGCATCAAAACTATTAGCAAAAAGCAGCTAGAGCGTAGGGATGGTCCAACTGTGTAGGTTGTTGATGATCCAGATGCGGTAGGCGATGATGTTGATGAAGGAGGTGTCGGGGCAAATGCTGGGACATTAACAGGTTTTGACCAATAGAGCAACTGCAATTGAAATTAAAGAGGAAATAGTGTCCTCGTCTTGAATTCAGAATGATTGGAGCCAACAAAATAGGAACCTTGCTAACTTGAACAACATCATGGAACCCATTTGTGAAATTGAACGGTGGACGTCGATTGATCAAGAACTTTTTTTTCACTAACTGGAATTTTGTGCATTCATAAGACTTATATTCGATAGCTACACATCACAAACTTACAGAAGCCATATTTTCTATAGATTTCTTGAAAAAGGACAAATGCAACCAAAGGCCAATTTCAATAAAAGGAAAACGCTGACAGTTCCCATCACGAAAGGTAAACATTCTCACTAACCTTTTGTTCATCCATAAGTTATATGTATTTTTCACGCATGGGTAGGATAATTTTAGGGGCCTCTTTCCAGTGTAACTACATTTAAGAGTCAGGCTATAAGATAAATGTCTTAGTCAAGCCCACGTCATGATTTGCAATATGAAAAGCAATGCTTTATATACCAGTCATAACTATATCAATTACAGATGATTTTTTAGGCAAATCCCAAATATAATAAAATTATATATTAGATTCTAGATATTTTAATTGCAAGAATGATTATGCCTAATCAGAATATGATATTGTTTACTGTTAGATCCATTGCATTCTAGATATTCTCCCCTCGCCCTGCTAGAGAGTATTACCAGTCTATCATGATCTAATGCTCTTAATTACTTCAAACTCTTCACAACTGATGAGGGAAAAAAATAAGTGCAAAGAAGCATAAATTAATTTTATGAACTTGCCTCCAGAATAAAAACAGTGTCATTTGTGTTATGTGCAATGCCTTCAATGAGTCAAGAGGATAACAAAGGAGACATCTATATGTTAGGTGTCAAAACCAACAAAAATAATTTCCTACTCTTGAAAACTTAAAATTTGTAGAAATAGCGAGTAGGGTCGAAATCTACAGAGACTGGTTATATAATATGAATTTTAGAACAGTAAATAAAAAGAGGGTTTTGTGATCGAAAATAAGACAACTGCAAAAATTATAATATGAAGGAATTAATAAGAAAAAATCCAGCCAAATGAAATGGTTATGAGTATTAATAAGTTCTAATACTCTACTCTGCTTTTCCTTAATTGTAATTTAGATGGGAATTAATCCACAAATAAATCTTGTTTATCAATCAGTCCCAAATTAGCTTTTAGGATTTAGATTGTAAACAACTTTAAAGATTAGAAAAGCTACCATTTTAACTCAATAATACTCGAATTGGATTATTTAAGGTGAATTGAATATTTCCACAAATGCAGTTCCAATGATTTAATTTCATCAAATGCATTAGATTTCGAATTTATTTGATCTAATAAACATGAACGGGTTTAAAGATCCAAATAGAAGTATTTATTTAATATAAATAAGACGTCAACATTTAAACCAAATAAAATCTTAAGAATATTGGAAATATTCAAACATCTAAGAAGAGAAAAACAATTGAAGAACAATTCTCACAATTTTATTGGATCAAACTTTGATAATCTTGACTAGAACAAATATTTTAGCCATTCATGACTTGAAAGAAAAACAACAAAATGAAAAGTAGATAAAAATTACGTAAAGCTAAAAAGATCCCTAAACTAGTCAAAAGTTCTCCTATTTATAGGAAAGGAGGAAGGTAAAGCCCTATGCTCAAATGGGAAACAAATTCCATAAATTTAAATACAAAGATCTTATAAAATTCACAATCTTAGAAATATATCTTCTCATTTTGTGTAGATTTTTGGGATTATCAATAATCATTCATGATAAAGTGGTCCATATGAAGATCATCCTCCTACCATTTGCCATAGTTGCCAACTTCCTTTATTTTTGCACATGTTATCTTCAAGATTCTAGGATAAAACATCTTCTTAACAACATTTGCGTCCATATTTTTAGTTGAAGCTTCAATTTCCTTGATTTTTAATAAATCTTCACCAAATCCTTAATTTTTTACCTAAAAGATGATCATGAAATTAATACCCCAAAATTAAGTAAAAAATAATTAAAAATGGGAAAGATATTATGTCAAAAAAATGAAAAATACAACTTTATCACTGTGACATGTTTTTTAGGTGGATTAATCCTTCTCCTACCAGTATAAGCATCAACAACAGCATATGTAAAATAAATATGTTACTATTAGTGTGTGTAGGAAGCCAAAAGTGGAGGTTCATATCACTAGAAAATGTTTTCCAACAACAAATAATCAGCAGTAGGACTAAGTTTTGTTCCATGCAAATGAAACTGAAGTTTACATTCATTAGACAACATTCGTGGAACTAATTGATATTGTACACGAAATACAACCTAAGTATTTACAAGTTTTAAGACCTTCAATGAATCACCACAGTCATCGCCATCTGATGATAAACTGCAAAAGGAAATAAGAGAAGAGTCAAAAACCTTTACAAAGAACAAGTTGCATCAATGAAACACAAAAAACTACTAGAACACAGACACCATACCACCACCATCCTCTATCATGTCTCCAATCACAATCTCACCCAAAAGTCCCACATTCCCCAATGTGTCAGTCATCCAAAATTCTGGTGATATTATCCAACATTGGCTTGCGTCAACAAAAATGGAGAACAGATCTTTAATCTTAAAACCTTGATTTTATAGAAATCCGAAGATCATCTAAAAGAGGAAGACCACCTGCAATAGTTTTGGTAAATTGTCACTGATGACCACCATCACCACCAGAGCTCCGCTCCTTCTCAACCTACTGCCTCTGTTTCTGGATAAGCTTATCAATCACCATTGCATTGCTTCTTAGCTGCCGATTAGCAACCATGTTGCAACTTTCGGATCCTTCTCAAATTTTATTAATGAATGATTTTGGGAAACGAGGCATGAGTCAATTCATTAAATTTCTTCTTCTTTGGCAGAGTTACGTGACCACAAGTTAGCCTATTACCTTGACCAATCAAAAGCTTATGTTATATTGATGTCTTAATTCTACTTTAACCACATTCTAGGAGCCAGGTCGAATTGAAGCTGATTTTGTGAGATTCAATGTTAAGACTGTGATTAAGAAATTCTATATAATGGATTCCAATAGCAAGAGGTGACCAGGAGATCATGGATTTGGTTGGCTCATCAGCACCTCTACCTCCTTGTTTCTCTAAGAATGATCTTGAAGTTTATGCACGCTTATATAAGAAGTCTGGTTTCAGATTTCCGTTACAGGTTCCATACAGGTAATACAGATTTGCCGAGTAGCTATATCATATGCACATCTTCTTGCTCCCAAGTGCAAACTGAATGCTTAATTACAACATTATGCATGCTTTAGCTAGTAATTTAATAGAAACGTCAACGGTAGCAACTAATTTGACCATTAACTAATGTACAGGAGTATAGGAAGAGATCTTGGAATCATTAATCCAAATATCACAGCTCCAACGCTACTGATGATGGGCGAGAAAGACTATTTGCTGAAGTTCCCTGGCATCGATACTTACATAATGAGTGGACAAGTGAAGAAGTTTGTGCCCAATTTGGATGTCATCTTCGTAAAAGAGGGAACCATTTCATTCATGAAAAGCTTCCAAAGAAGGCCAATAAACTTATTATCAGGTTCCTCAACAATCACATCCATTAAAAAGATCTTTGGAGTGGGTGTATAATGACATGGATCTTCACGCAACTACTTCATATATCCTTTTATCTTGTTGACTCACAGTAGAGGTCATTATTATTGGATTACCATATTATTCCTTCGAATATATAAAACTTTATTTACTCTCAGACAGAGTTCTATTCCATTTTCTGTTCATTTTGGTATGCCAAAAACAATATTTTTTAAATTGAGAGAACTCTTTAACTCTTGCAGAGAGGGTTAAGCAAGAAGTGTTAGCTCCATTAGAACTTAAGCCTATTTATAACAGGTTTTGAACATTTTAGCAATTTAATTAAAATTAAATTATAATTTCAATTAAACTTTAATTAGAATTACAAATAATTCTAATTAAATATCAATTATGCCCAAATTAGATCAATATCTCATATTGATCCTTATTTATCAAATATCTCACATTTAATTATAAAGTTTCTAAAACTTTACAATCAAGTTCAATTTGATTAAAATAACTTTGCTCTCTTCAACTCATTCTATATGTAAGAACCATTAGGTTCCCAAATATGTTGGGAATGATTATAAGTTATAATTATAATTGATAATTAGAATTACATAAATTAAATATCCTTTTAACTTATCTTTAATTATCTAATTAAACAATTTATAATCATAAATCAAGATTGGCTTTAGCAATGCATCATAACCACCCAATTATTTAGGAATGTCAAAGTAGTTTTGACTAATATCTTCGTGCATAATTCGGCCGTATAATTCAATTCTTTCATCATACAATGTTCTGATTAGACATAGCACATGAAATCAATATCTACTTTATTTTGAATCCAATCATATTAGTTCTCTGCCATTAGTCATTTATTCAATTAGTGACATTTGTAAACCATTTATAAATTGTCATTCCACCTTGGCCAAGTATTTTTCGAATCAATATTAATCGAAAACAACAGAACATTCTGACTCATTACTTTAAGGTGATGAATCCTATTTTGATCACACAACTACATCTATATAGCTTATGCTACATCCAATGATTATCAATTAAACAACCCGTGATTAAATATGTCATAAGTAGTATTAAAATATAGTAATCCATATATAAGATAACTTTGGTGACCTCAAGTCAAAGGATCACTTATACAATCATCACAATTAAAATTCTATAGAAATACAAGTAATGTTCTAAATAGATTTCTAATTTACAATGTATAATTATCTTATAAACTTTATCATATACATCTAAATATGTATATGATAAATAATGCCTTTACATATCTTGTTACTAAACTACAACCAAAACAATTGGCTATAGAATATAAACCAACAAAAGATAGAGTTTCTATTTCTAACCCCAAGTGCCTTCCTTCTAACCCTATATGTTTTATATCAAAAGTATAAATAGGAAATTTCTCGATCATTTTTCACATTGAGAAAGGAAGAGAGTAACTGAAAAACTAGAGAGGTAAAAAGGAAAAATATGTTTTCCTAGTATTTACCGGATTTTCTTAGCAAAAAATTTTCAACAGACAACTGGTTATAGGATTAGGATACATTTGTATGATAATCATTGTTTGACAGGTATATAGTCAACAGTCAGTTATTTCAATGTTTTCCATAGGCAAACAATCCTAGCCATGAAAGGAGGATATATTACAGAAAAAATGAAAAAATAAAATATGTTGGAGAAACAAATTTTAAAATAATTGTTAAAGTCAATTCGTATACCCCCTCTAAGACATAACTTCTTCATGGTACTGTTGAGCTTGCTAATAGTCTGTAATGGAAGATTCTTTAACAGTTAGAATGTGGACTTTGAGACGGTTAAATGAGAGAGAGAGAGCGAGTTAGGGGGTTGATCTGTTCTCTATTTGTTATTGTAAATTTCGATAGAATGTAGTAAATTCCCAAAATTTCTTATCTAGCCTCATAGTTTCGACCACAAATAAAAACAGAAAAATTAAATGCACAAATGTGAATTTAACACCTGAGATTTGGTAACTCAGTTCGATGCACGTTGCTTATGTCTACGGGACCCTCACCTAACTTAATTACTTTGATCTATGATATAACAATAGTTTTACTCAAGGCTTTACTGAGTTGACTTACTCAACCCCTAACACTATCCCTCGTCCTGACAACTATTAAAAGTAAATTACTCCCAATAACCTGACCACTTCGTGTTAACCAAAATAGAAGATTTTTTCAACAGTATTTAATAATAAATGATGAAAATAAAATAAGTCAAGTGATTGAAATAACAACAGACATAAACAAAAACACTTAAGAAAGAAAAAAACTTCCCTAACAATGTAGCTTCGTTAACGAAAGAATGGGAAGTTGTCCACCAATAACTCTACTATGAACCTTCGATATTGTTACTGAAACATCTCATGTATAGCAGTCACAAAAATAAACAAACGAACAAATGTTTCATTACCGAAACGTCATAAACAAAAGAGCTGCAATCCCACAAAAACTGTTGGACATTTTTCAGCCAAGAAACACACCAAGACAACCCAAAAAAAATCATGTAACTAATGAAAAAGCAAACACATCTGCACATTGTTCCTCTCAAAGAACTAATTAAGCAGCTATGCAAAAATTGCACAAAATCAACAATCACACAACCCTTTATTGTCATGCAAAGATAGAGACTACGCAGCTGCGAAAATGATCGCAATCAACAACACAATATAGTCCTCAAGAGTTATTTGGTAGTAGTAGAAAAACGCAGCTTTATAGAATATCCATCAACATAGAAAAATAGCCCATACAGATATGTAATCCTTGACAAAAAAATCAGAAAATAATTCAGTTGCAAATCTTCCAAAGAAGACCCTCAATTTTTGTTGAATGATAAAAGAATAGTTAGCCACAAAAAGTCATGTAATCAACCAAAACACATCACACAATAACAAATCAACCAGCCAAGTTTCGTGAAAAACAAGATAAAAATCACAGCTACTAAAGTACCACCAAATCAACACCACAACCAGAAGAAAACACAGCACTCCAACACTTCAGCTAGGTGACATAATTCACTAGAAAAGTTTGCAACAAATACGCAATCCTTAACCCAAAAAAGGTTGTTCTTGAGAAGTCATTTTTTTCACAATAAATAGGACAAATCTGAATTTTTGTCAAATGAGATAGATTGTTGATCAGGAAGATGAACTTGAAGCATATAAACCGATGGACTCGTCTCTGCTAGACGAAACTCATATATACACCAAAAAGCTTCAAGAGACAAAATCTAACGACCTTCCTAGAAATTACTGATTTCATCAATATCAACATTGGTCTGTTGATCAACAATACTAAAATTAACAAGATCATGGCCCTTGAATGTAGCAACCCACTCCCACAAGACCCGAACCCGACATCGATGGTGATATCCGAGTCCGAGCCTGCGAAAGTGGCATGCTAGAGCACTCCATTAATCACAAGTCGGTAAACTTTTTTTTTTGAAACCATAAAAGCATATGCAGAAAACCGTTTCCAAATTGGACCGAATAATTTCAATTGACGGTCGATAAAATATTGGTTTCAACACAATGCAATCAATAGCGTTTCGATAGTCAAATGGGGCCCAATTTCAATCATAACCAATTTCAGTGATGCGATATAGCCAGTACACAATTATTTCACTCTCTATTTGGGCCCACTACTGAAACCACGTGTTTAGAAATGAAATATGAGTACACTTCATGATCAATTACAACCCATTCCACTTTGGGCCGTTTGGGCCCATTTCATAAAAAAAAACACGCACAAACTTTACCAACTGAGACAATTATTACTAAACAGAATTTAGATTCCCTTAAAACACCATTTATTACAACCAGAAAGATTCAAGTACATAGTGTAAAGAAATTGTGGAATACAGAATATACAAAAATATGAAAAGACTAATGCAGACACGAACTGATCCCAACCTCTACCCTTTCCCTACATGCAGTAAGTATACTCCCGTTGCATAACAGGGTATTCTTCTGAGTCCTGAAAAACAATTGCAAATTTTGGGTGAATTTTGCGAACTCAATGAGTGATCATCCTTGATAGCTCACCCAGTCACATAGCACATATTTCACATTCATATCATGTCACATTTCACATTCAATTTCACACTTCACGTGCAATACAATTTAATCATTCATTTTATGCGTATGTAATGCATATGAGACTCACTTTCTATTTATTACTTTGTTGTGACCGAGTGCCTAAACTGTCCCTTATAGGGATCATTAATAACTGTCCCTTATCCACTTGGGGATACAGGGCTCATTAAACATTGAGCCTGAGGCTCTGAATCACTATCTGAGCTCGAAGCTCATTTTCACTCATTGAGCTTTAAGCTCTGATCGGTGGCTACTCTGGTCACAACTCCCGTTACGTTTCATGCATTCATGAAATGAAATGCATCACTCATATTTGCATGCGCTCGTTCAAGCATAATCATTTACCATCGGACCATAGTCCGGCATATAACATATAGTTGAGAATTCACATTTTTACTTGCATGCATACACTTAATAATCACTTCAATACACTTAGTTCATCCAATTCACATTCAAGTAGCACTTCAATATCACAATTTTCAGTATACAATCATCGGACCTCCTGTCCGGAATCCATATTCAATCACAATCACATAGACATTCAGTGGTTACTCAATACCAAAATTCAAACAAAACAAGCAATGAAAGGAGACCATCTAGGTCTACTCACTGTACGCTCCAGATTAGCATTAGTTTCCATGATCTGGAAACGTCTGGATGTGGACGTTCTATCCTATGCCATCAATATGAAAAATATATTTTGCACCCACATTACTAATTGCACAATCACAAAACCAATCAATTTTTCATACATGTATATGTGTAATGTATAATGCATGCTCATTGACAATCCCGGGTATATGCTTTACATTCACACCTTACGCCCATTGTCAATTTCATGCTTCAAATTGTCTAATTGAACTTAGACTTACACTTCATTTCATATGATCACTCTAAATTATCCATTCAAGCTTTACTTTTTATAAGTGTCTAGCTTATCCATAAGCCGTCATTTCTTTTCTAACCCTATATGATCTCATAAGATCCAATTCTCTTTCATAATTAATCACTTAACACCTATTACTCAACTTCCTTGAATATCATTACAATCATATAAACATTTTCATCTCCATTCTACTCATGCATTTGACACTTTGATTTCATACCTTCGTTCACTAAGTTTTAACCTTCAATTTCACTTCAAACCTTTCATACATTAGTCCCATAAACCAAGGATCATTCTAGGTTCACTTTAAGACCCCTTTGAGGCTTACTTAGTATCATTTGACCCGTGAATGTCCGTTAAACGGACCTTTACGGGTCACTTACAAAACTTTGAAAATTTGACCCTCTAAACGTCCAAATTTCATTTTTTTTGTCTGAAATAGATGTTGTAGATCTTGAAATTTCCTTTAAAACCATACCTAGATCATCTCATTCCGAGTTTTACACAAAGAGTTATGCCCCTTGCACTAAAGTATGTTCAATTGATTTTTATGATTCACTTGCAACATTCAATTCCTCATGCTTAATCAATTATTTCAAGTTCAATACTCATCAATTATCCATTATTCTAACTCCCTTTCAACTTAACATCATCCATAACCAAATTATAGCCCATTATTGATCATAAACACTAATAACA
>JAOQMQ010108257.1:0-14054 GCA_027563845.1 Erythroxylum subrotundum | reverse complement strand
TACCGTTTTGTCTTAAACTAGCAATTACTGACAAAGCAGTGCATTTTATTTCTGTGTTTTGTGCACAGACCTCGGAGGTAAGCCATTTTCAAGAGCATGCTTTCCTTACAAATCTGGCTTAAGTGACAATGAATTCTTTCAGGAAATATTCTTTGTTCAGTTAAACAGTTTATCTTCCGAAAGCTCTGAAATTACTTGGTATTTTGGAACATGTTCATTCCACACTATTGATGGCACACTTGCCTTTCTGCAGGTTTTTGCTCTAATTATTTTCTTTTTATCTAGAAAAATTTACTCATCTAGATGGCTTCAATGCCTATTTTTGTTAGCCCCAAATTTTTTTTTTTTAAAGAATAAGCATGATTAGATTAAATTAATTAAGTTAGATTAGCATAAATTAAGGAATCATTAATTAACTTGAGATAGTATTAAAGATGTTAGGTGAGGACTTAATGAAATTGAATATGTTGGTTGGGCTTTAGTGGAATAGGAAAAGAAAAGAGGTTAAAGTGGGCCTAAAGAGATAAGATGGGCCTTGAGAGGAATGTAGTAAATGAGAAGAAGGAGAAATTAAATGAAGAATGAAGTGGAAGATGGGCTTGAAAGAAATTAAATGGGCCTAAGTAAGTTGTAATAAAAAAAAAAAGGGAAAGAATTGAAACAAAATGAAGAAAAGAATAGATGGGCTTAAGTAGTAGTATAAAAGAGAGGAGGAAGTAAATGGGTTAGTAAGAAAAGAAATGGGCTTGAGTAGGATTTAAGAGAGTATAAGGAAGATGAAGAAGGAAGGAATAAGAAAGAAGAGGAATCAATGGGCTTAAGTGATTGGGCTTGAGAATTTAGTGAGGAGTATAAAAGAAGAGTTAAATGAGTAAGTAGGAGGATTTAAAGAAGGAAGAAACGAAAATGTTAGAGAGGGAGAAGGAGTTTACGTAGAAGAGGAGAGGAAGAAGGAGAAAAGAAGAGAAGTTGCTTAGGGCTTGGATTTTTAAGAGATTAAGGGAGAGTTTGAAGAAAGTTGGTGAAGAAAGAGGCAAAAGGAGACTTCAAGCTTCAAGTAGAACCAAGAAATCACTTGGTTTAATCAAGGTTTAAGGTAAGTTCTTGGTTTAAGATTAGAATTTTTGTCGTGTCATGGGTTAGAAAGACTAAGTTTAAGATGGGTTTTGTGAATCTAGGGTTAATTTCGTGATTAAGGTTTAATGGGTTTATCGATTTTGAAACCATATGTTGATTTGGGATTTTGTTTGTTATGGATTGAAGAAGGACAAGGAAGAAGAAAGGAGCAAGAGGAGAGCAATCCTAATCAAGTCTAATTCAAGTCTAAAAGGTGGGTTCCATATTTATCTTTATATATATAAGCAATTAAATGTAAATTAATGCATGTTGTTAATGAGTTTTGATTACTTAGAAGATGTATTAAATGCCTGTGATTGAATGATGAATGTGGTTGTTGTAAACCATTAATGCTTGTGTTAAATGCTTGATGATTTGATGAAAATTGAGGTTGGATTGAATGAAATAGTTTAATTGAGGATGAATGCAAAATATGACATGTACATGAAATGTGCAAATGTGAATTATGCATGAAAGACGAAAATTTCAAGAAAAAGATGAATTGGATAAGAACAGTCCAATATAATGATTATGCATGATTGTATGTTATGTGGGTAAGGTATAGTCCCAAGAACCGTCACGTGCACGTCGACCATGAAAGCCTTCGCCCGGCTGCCCGATTGTGGCATAGGATGATCCATTTATTGGACTCCTCAAGATTTGCCCATGTAAGCTCATTTAATGAGATTGCATGGTTGCCAAGAATTTGGACTTACCGAGCCATTTGATGTGTTTATATATGATTACATGAAAATGCAAGAATTATGAATGTTGAATTGTGAAAGATTATGTTTGTGTATTGATGAAGGTTGAATAGTGCATGTATTATGATTCATTGGATGATTGTTAAAAGTATGAAAATTAAATAGACTTGCTTGATATATAAATATAAATGTGTTACCCACGGAGCGAAAGCTCACCCCCCACCTTCCCGTCCCATCTCCAGGTGAGGATCGGGATCTCGAAGGATGAGCTCAAGGCATATACTCCAAGATTGTGTTTTTGATGTATTTTCAAGTTAATTTTTGTAATCAATGCTTTAGGTTGCATTTTGAGAAAACATATGTATTTTGGGCAAGATGTATTTTGATTGAATTGTAATTGGGCTTGAAATGCCCACTAAAGCATTGTATGAATATGACATGATATGATGAAGATGAAATGAAGTTGAGTTGTAACTCAAAAGATAAAATTTCAACCCTATGCTATTATGTTTGAATTAGTAGCTTTTCAATGATGCATGCGATGGTGTGAATAGCATATAGGTAGATGAATGTTGAGAATGAAATTTTTGTTAGTTGGATATGACTTGTTAATGTCTAGAAAGCTAAGAGTGTGTTGCTGCCCTTGAGTATTGAGTTTTATGCAGGTTGAAGCATTAGGATGAAAAATTGGCTAGTTGTATTTTCAAGGGAAGTGCTGTCAAATTTTCTGGAAATTTGACAGTACTTCGCCTCAATATTAGACCCTCTTCGGGTTTGATTTAGATCAATGAGTCTTCATGAAAATTGTAGTAGAAGTTTAGAGCTTTCTAAGGGTATATGATTTGTCTCATTCAGAGTTAGATGTAAAGAGTTATGAGGATTAGAATTCAATCAGTTACTGTTCATGTACTGTTACATTGGTCATTGTTAGACCAGTACATTCAAATGAGGATTTACCTTGGTTAATGATGAAATTAGCTTTTGCATTCTTCATAAGATTTGTAGTTTATCTTCTTACCTTTCCATAGAGGTATATTATGCACCCATAGGAGCTAGGAATAAGAAGTTATGAGAGTGGGAAGGTCTCAGCCACTGTAGTGGTCATGAAATTTTGCAGCAACCTTGAAGGGATTTTTTTTACTCAATTAGAGGCTGATCTGGTTTTTGCTTTCTTCATGAAAAATGTAGATTATCTTTCTAGCTTTAAAATGAGGTATGATTCGCAGTTATTGGATTTAGGAATAAAAAGTTATGGGGTTGGGAGTGTTAGCTGTTACTGTTCATACTGCAGAATTACTGTTCCATTGGCTAGTTTTTTTAGGCTGGAACTTCAAGTGGGTTTTTACCCTCTATAATGATTGAATTGATTTTTGTTATCTTCATAAAACTTGTAGATCTTCCTTTTATCTTTCCAACGAGGTATAATGTATCATGTTTCGACTAGTGTGCTAAAGGATGTGAATTTTCAAACTTTTGACATTGTGTAGGAAAATTTGGTATTTATTGGAGTGAAATTAAAAAGGTTTGAGTAAATACAAGTGAGGGGTCGGTTGAGAGAGCATGTATCAGGTATGAACACTTTTTGTTTTTGGTCGATACTTTGAGTTATAGGACACGGATTGAAATGATTCTTTTCTTAAATTCAACAAGAGTCATAAGATTTTAAATTTACAAGAAAAATGAATATGAAATTTGGGATAAAGGAAATAACCCCTCAAGGCAAGGTGATCAAGTTACATGTTCTACGATTCAAGAGTTGGACTCCGGTACGGGATCCAACAGTTGGGATCCGGTCTCCGGGTCGGGTCCTAACAGTATGGTATCAGAGCGAAACCGGGTTTAGGGTTTCCTAGGAACCTTAGTGGGATTGTCTAAGGGTCAAGTCATCATGCATTTCCCTACATGAACTATATGAATTATGTGCATCGTTTTAAATGCATAGCATGCAACATTGATTTCAAATGAGCGAATTGACTTGTTTTAGATTGATTTACATGAATTGAAACTTTATTTATGTGAACTAAAGATTTTCACTGAATTTTTAAATTGAAGGAGTAATGCCGCCTCGAAAGAGAACTCGAGGAGCTCAATCTCGACCCAGCTCTCATCGCGGAAGTACGGATGAGTCATATGTTCCGCAGGATGCAGGGACCATCCCTGTTTCCGATTCCGAGGCACCCAGTGTGCAGCATGAGGTGCCTCCACCGCCTCCTCCTCAAGTGAACCCCATGGATCCCCAGTTCTTCCAGGCATTCGCCCAGGCTTTTACTTATGCCATGGGCCAAGGAAGACAGACTCAAGTGCCAGCTCCAGTAGAGAGGAGCGGACAATATGATAAGCTCCGGAAGTATGGAGCAGTTGACTTCAGCGGGACTACCAATCCCGAGGAAGCCGAAGCATGGCTGAAGAGGACCGAGAGGGTCCTGAATCAAATGAAGTGTACGGATGAGGAAAAGCTCGACTATGCAGCCAGCTTACTGCAAGGGGATGCACTGCACTGGTGGGAGTCAGTGCCCCGCAGTCAGGAAGTACCTCCGGTACTGACGTGGAAGGAATTCCTAGAGGCCTTTCGGAGGAAGTATTTCTCGATGGTCTACATGCAGGATAAGGCAAGGGAGTTTTTGAATCTCGCTCAGAGAGAGTTGAGTGTGGCAGAGTATGAACTGAAGTTCACTCAGTTATCACGGTATGCAGCTAATATCGTGGCAACTGAAGAAGACAAGTGTCGGAAGTTTGAGGGTGGATTGCACCTAGGGATCCGGGAAAAGGTAGTGATCCATAACTTCCATGATTACCAGCAGCTGGTGGATGCTGCTCTTCAGGCAGAAAAATTCGAGAACATCCGGGCTGAAGTGACTAAGAAGAGAAAGAACAGAGAGCAATTTTCCAAGAAGGGCATGAGTGCTCCAGCACCTGCGAGGAGCACTAGAACTCAGTATACCCAGAGTGAGGTGGGTAGCAGTGGCCCCACTAAGAGTAAGCAGCCTAGGGCCGCTTCAGTGCAAGCTTCTAGTGTGGCAAGTCCAGGATGGTCAGGCAGAGGAAATCCCCAGTGTGACCACTGTGGGAGATTTCATAAAGGTGAATGTCTGCTGAAGATCGGAGCATGTTTTGGCTGTGGTGAAAGGGGGCATAGAATCAAGGATTGTCCCCAGGCAGTCAGACAAGAAGGGTCTCAGTCCCAGGCCCCAAGAAGAGCAGAAACAGTGGCATCTCAGCCAGTGCATAATGTGGGCAGTTCAGGAACTGCAAGGAGGACACATACGGCAGGGAGACCTAGAGGACAGGCTCAGGCACCAGCGAGAGTTTTTGCCATGACCAGAGAAGAAGCTGCAGCTGCTCCAGAAGTTGTGACTGGTATGGCTCAGTTATTTGACTCTCCTGTTTATGTGTTAATTGATACTGGCTCTACGCATTCGTTTGTATCTGCAAGTTTGAATTTGCATGCTGTGTGTCCTGAAGTTATGGATAGCTTTCTGGTTGTTAGTACTCCTTTAGGGAGTAAGGTGGTAATTAGTATGATTTATAAGAACTGTAAGCTGAGTATCGACGGTGCTAGACTGGTAGTAGACCTACTACCTCTAGACCTTCAAGGATTGGATGTTATATTGGGGATGGATGTCATGGAAAGGTACAAGGCGAAGCTAGATTGTAGCTTGAAAGAAGTAGAATTTGATCTGGGAAATGATCAGAAGATAGTCTTCAAGGGGGACAGGAAACTGTCAGTACCGAAGATCATTTCGGCTCTGTTAGCTGACAGTATGATGAGCCAAGGGTGTGAGGTCTTCTTGGCGCATATAGTGGATCCAGAAGTGAATGTGGGCAGATTAGAAGATTTTCAGGTTGTAAGGGAGTTTCCTGATGTATTCCCAGAGGAATTACCAGGGTTACCGCCGGTGAGGGAAATTGAGTTCGAAATTGACTTGATTCCCGGAACCGCGCCAATTTCCATACCACCATACAGAATGGCTCCAATTGAATTGAGAGAACTCAAGGAGCAATTGCAGGAATTGTTGGAGAAACAGTTCATCAGACCGAGTTCTTCACCTTGGGGAGCTCCGGTCCTGTTTGTTAGGAAGAAGGATGGAACGTGGAGAATGTGTATAGATTACAGGAAGCTTAATAAGATGACGATTCAGAACAAGTATCCGTTGCCACGGATAGATGATTTATTTGATCAGCTGCAGGGAGCAAGCGTCTTTTCGAAGATTGACTTAAGATCAGGATATCATCAACTCCGAATCAGGGAGTCTGATGTAAACAAGACAGCTTTCAGGACCCGTTACGGGCACTATGAATTCAGGGTCATGCCCTTCGGACTGACCAACGCTCCAGCTGCCTTCATGGATCTGATGAATAGGGTGTTTAATGAATTCTTAGATCGGTTTGTCATTGTGTTCATTGATGACATTCTGGTCTATTCTAAGGATGAAGAAGAGCATGAACAGCATCTCAGGATAGTATTGCAGAGATTGAGGGAGCAGAAGCTGTATGCCAAATTCAGCAAGTGTGAATTTTGGCTACATGAAGTAGTTTTCCTTGGACATGTGATTTCCAGCAAAGGGATTCATGTTGATCCGAGGAAAGTAGAAGCAGTAGTGAATTGGCAAGAGCCTAAGACAGTGAAAGAGGTAAGAAGCTTCCTAGGTTTGGCAGGTTATTATAGGAGATTCGTGGAGGGATTCTCAATAATAGCTGCCCCTATGACTAGGCTGTTAAGAAAGAATCAGCAGTTCATATGGAGTGAGGAATGTCAGAAGAGCTTTGAGGAGCTCAAGAACAGATTGACAAGTGCTCCAGTATTGGTTTTGCCCAGTGGAGACCAGGGGTATACGGTGTACAGTGATGCTTCGAGGAAGGGTTTAGGATGTGTGCTGATGCAGGATGACAGGGTGATAGCCTATGCTTCACGGCAGTTGAAGCCATATGAGTTGAATTATCCGACTCATGATCTGGAATTGGCAGCAGTGATTTTTGCCCTAAAGATATGGAGACACTACCTATATGGGGTTCAGACTAGGATCTTCACGGACCACAAAAGTCTTAAGTACATTATGAGTCAGAAAGAGTTGAATTTAAGGCAAAGACGATGGTTGGAGTTGCTCAAGGACTATGACCTGATGATAGAGTATCATCCAGGCAAGGCGAATGTAGTAGCAGATGCTTTGAGCAGGAAGTCATCCATAGCTTATGTGCAGGCAGTTTACTTGCCTCTATTGGAGCAAATGGCCAAGTTGAAGATCAATTTAGAGCAGGATGAATCAGATAGTGTTCTTGCTCAATTCAGGGTGAGACCTATCCTTAGGGAGAAGGTCAAGGGATTGCAGGAGCAGGATATAGAATTAAGTAAGCTGAGAGATGAAATTCGACATGGTAAGCAGTCAGAAGTGCAAGTAAGGGATGATGGACTAATGGTAGTCGGAAACAGGTTATGCATTCCGAATGACAAGGCAGTTAAGGATGAGATCATGGATGAGGCACACAATGCGCCTTATTCTATGCACCCAGGCAGCACCAGAATGTATAGAGACTTGAAGGAACATTTCTGGTGGAAAGGCATGAAGAGGGATGTAGCAGACTATGTGAGCAGATGTCTAGTGTGTCAGCAAGTCAAGGCTGAGCACCAGGCACCTTCAGGCATGCTAAGGCCATTGTCCATTCCTGAATGGAAGTGGCAAAGGATCACGATGGATTTTCTGATGGGTTTGCCGAGGACCAGCAAGAAGCATGATGCCATTTGGGTTATAGTTGATCGGTTGACCAAGTCAGCCCATTTTCTGGCAATCAAGCAGACAGATTCATTGCAAGTCTTAGCCAGGAAGTATATTGATGAAGTGGTAAGGTTGCATGGAGTTCCGGATTCTATAGTATCCGACAGGGATCCTAGATTCACATCGAGATTTTGGGGAAGTTTGCAGGAAGCATTAGGAACTAAGTTGAATTTCAGTACAGCGTTTCATCCTCAGACGGATGGTCAGTCTGAGAGGACAATCCAGACACTAGAGGGGATGCTTAGAGCATGTGTTATGGATTTCAGAGGAGCATGGGATGATCATTTGCCGTTGGTCGAATTTGCCTATAACAATTCGTACCATGCGAGCATACAGATGGCTCCTTATGAAGCCCTATATGGCAGGAGATGCAGGACTCCCATATGCTGGGATGAAGAAGGTGAGAGGAAGCTGGTAGGACCAGAATTGGTTCAGATGACAGTGGATAAGATTGATCTGATTAAGCAGCGACTTAAGGCAGCGCAGGATAGAATGAAAAGCTATGCTGATGCTCATCGGAAAGAAATGGAATATGCAGTGGGTGACAAGGTGTTCCTCAAAACGTCTCCATGGAAGGGAGTCATGAGATTCGGTAAGAAGGGAAAGTTAAGTCCTCGCTATGTGGGTCCGTATGAGATTCTCGAGAGGGTCGGACCGTTAGCTTACAGGTTGGCATTGCCTCCAGAGTTGTCTCAGATTCATGATGTCTTTCATGTTTCTATGTTGAGAAGGTACAGATCAGATCCTTCTCACATTATTCAGACCTCAGAGGTTCAGCTGAGTGATGATCTGAGCTATGAGGAGATGCCAGTAGCAGTTCTGGATAGCAAGGAGAAGGTCCTTAGAAACAAGACTGTTCAGTTGGTTAAAGTCCTGTGGAGGAACCATGCAGTTGAAGAGGCGACGTGGGAACCATTGGATGCAATGAAGGAGAAGTATCCACACCTCTTCAACGAGTCAGGTAAGAATTTCGAGGACGAAATTTCTTAAGGGAGGGAGAAATATTAGCCCCGAAATTTTTTTTAAATATTATTTATTTATTTATTTATTTAATAAAGCATGATTAGACTAATTAAGTAATTTAGTTAGCATTAATTAAGATGATAGGAATTAAATATGATAGCATTAAATAGCATATGACATTAATTAGCATGTAATGGCATTAATGAATTAGGTAAGAGTTAGTAACATTTAATGTGTTAGTTGGCCTTAAGTTAATGTTAGAAAAGAATAGCCTTAAAGGAAAAATGGGCTTGAATAAGAAATGAATGGGCTTAAGTATAAGAAGGAAAGAAGAGAGGAGACATATATGAAGTGGGCTTAAGTAAGTTTAAAGAGGAAATAAGAAAAGAGGAAGGAAAGGAAGATGAAGAAGGAGTAGGATGGGCTTTGTGCAAATGGGCTTAAGTTAAATGAAAGAGAAGTATAAAAGGAGGAAGAAATAAGTGAGTAGTAGGGAAAAGAGAAGGAAGAAACGAAAATAAGAGGGAGAGAGTGAGGAGTTTCGGTGGAATGGGAAGGAGAAGAGAAAAGAAGAAAAAGCTTTCCTAGGGTTTGAGATTCCAAGAGTTTGAGTGAGATTTGGAAGAAAGTCCAAGAAGGAAAAGTGTGGAGGAAGGCTAGAGCTTCATTTTGAACCAAGAAGCTCCTTGATTGAGTAGAGATTTGAGGTAAGCCATGAGTTTAAGGTTTCGTTTTGCTTAGGTTTTGAGTTAGAAAGATGAAGAATGGAATGGGTATAGTGATTTCCAAGTTGATTTCATGAAAGGTGTAACATGGGTTTTTAAATTGAAAAATCAGATTTCATTGGGTTAGGGTTTTCGAATTTCCATAATGTTTTTGTTAGGAATTGTGTCTTTAATGATTGTTTTGATGTTAAGGGATAGATTAAAGTATAGGTGAGGTGATGTTGCATGAATTTCAAGTTTTTCCCATTCTTGGGAAAATTCCAGCACTTGAATTTCTATTAAGTTGTGAATCTAAGATGGGATTTTGCTTGTTATTATGAAGAGGGACAAGAAAGAAGAGAAGGGTAAGAGGAGGAGCTCCATTTAGCAAGGAATTAAGCAAGTATAAGGTGGGTTTCACTTTTATCTTTATGTTAGTAAGTGTTAAATGCTACTTTAACAAATGAATTTAATGATTTGTGACTAATTGAGATAAGCATTGATTTTGCCTTGATCATGTATGTAAATGGCGTATGATTGCCATTAAATGAGCATTTAATAGTATATGTCATTGCCTTGTTATTGCTTGAAATTGCCATGAATTGAATGAGCATGAATGAGAATCATGAAATGTGACCTAAGCATGAAATATAGCATTTTCAAGAATCAGCTTTAGGGATGCATGAAAATCCATTTCCAGAAAATCAGTCAGTGGACAAGACAAGTCCGTTTTTCTTTATGCATGAAATTCAGTGTTATGTGAGTTAGTTAAGTCCACCAGCAGAGTCTCGTGCACGTAGACCAGTATAGCCTTTGCCCGGCTGCCCGATTGTGGCATAGGATGTTCCTTTTTGGACTCCTCAGCATATGACTACACTTGTGTAGCTCATCAGTAACCCGTGGACTTTCCGAACCATCAGTTATGTGTTTACGTGTTAGCATATGTTTGCAAGAATGAGAATTACATGGAGCATGAACATTGTGTTTTGAGATTGAAAAATTTCATGAAATGCATGATTGTATGATTTCTATACAAAGTGCTAAAAGTATGATTAATGAAACCATGTAGCTTATTAGCCTAAATATAAACGTGTTACCCACGAGCGAAAGCTCACCCCCATCTTCCCGTCCCATCTCCAGGTGAAGAGCGCGATTTTGAGGAATGAGCATAAAAGGCATACTCCAAGATTTTGTTTTTGATGTAAATCAAGTCATTTTGTTGTAAACAATGCTTTAGATGCATTTCAAGAAAACAGTAGCATTGTTGGAAGTGTATTTTGAATCATGTTGTAAAAGGGTTTGAAATGCCCTCTAAAGCCTTGTAATAACTCATATTTTCATGTGAATGCAAGAATGTTCAGATCTAATGTATTTGGTATGATTCATGTATGTTTTAAAGAAATTGCATCATTGTATAGCTTGGATATGTTTAGATGCTAAGAGTGTCGTAGCTGCCTTGGATTGCACTTAGAGATGCAATTGAGATTGAATTATGTTATATAAGGATTGGATGTTGAGTTTTATGCAGGTTGAGGTGTTAGAATTGAAGATTGGTTAGTTGCATTTTCAAGGGAAGTGCTGTCAAATTTTCCTAAAATTTGACAGAACTTCACTTCAGTTTTTGTCCCTCTTAAGGTCTGAATTGGGTCAAGTAGTCTTCATGAATATTATAGTAGAAGTTCATAGCTTTCCAAGGGTATATCGTTTGTCTCATTTGGACTTAGGGTTAAAAAGTTATAAGCTTGAGAACACATTCAGTCACTGTTCATTTAGTCATGTTACTGTTACATTGGACATTTTAGGAGCAGTCCATTCAAGTGAGTTTTTACCTCCTTTAATGATGGAGTTAGCCTTAGCATCCTTAATGAGATTTGTAGAGCATCTTGTTAGCTTTCCAAGGAGGTATAGTATGCACATATTGGAGCTAGGGATTAGAAGTTATGAGAATGGAGAGGTTTCAGTTACTGTTGTAACCATTAAAATTTGCAGTACCTTTAGGAGGCTTTTTCACCCTCCTGGAAACTGATCTGATTTTTGCATTCTTCACGAAAAATGTAGATTATCTTCCTATCTTTAAAATGAGGTATGAATTGCAGTTATTGGATTTAGGAATAAAAAGTTATGGGGTTGGGAGTGTTGACAGTTACTGTTTATGTTGCAAAAAAAAATAATACTGTTCCATTGGTTTATATTTTAGCTGAAACTTCGAGTGGGTTTTTACCTCTCCTAATGACTAATCTGGCTTTTACTCTCTTCATAAGAATTGTAGATTACCTTGTTACCTTTCCAACGGGGTATAGTTTGCAGTGTTCGGAGTTAGGAGTAAGAAATTATGGACATTGGAAGATTGTTGTCACTATTTCCGGATACTGTTCATGTAGTCATTTGAGGCAGCACCTTCATGCGTGGTTTTGTCCCTTTTAATGACATAATTGAGTCTTGTGTCCTTCATAAAATAGGTAGAGGGTCTTCTTATCTTTTCGGGAAGGTATGAATTGTCCAAATCGGAGTTAAGAGCAACAAGTTATGACAGTTTAGGTTTAAGTAGTTGGATTCCGGCAAGTGGGTTCTAACATTTTGTGGTATCAGAGCAGCTCTAGGTTTATGATTTCCTAGGAACCCTAGTGGGTGGTTTTAAGGGTAGAGCCAGCACGCATCATATTACATGAACTCTATGCATTGTTTGAAATACAGTACATGCATTACATGATTTGAACTTGTCTTACAAACATGAACTAAAGATTTTTAATTGGTTTTCATTAAAGGAGTAATATGCCGCCTCGAAGAAGAACTCGAGGAGCTCAATCTCGATCAGGCTCTCAGCGGGGAAGTACAGATGAATCCCACATTCCCCAGGATGCAGGGACCATCCCTGTTCCAAATGCAGAGGCACCGAGTGTGCAGCATGAAGTGCCTCTCCAGCCTCCTCCTATGCCAAATCCAGTAGACCCTCTATTCTTTCAGGCCTTCGCCCAGGCTTTTACTTATGCTATGGGTCAGGGAAGGCAAGCTCAGATGCCACCTCCAGCAGATCGGAGTGGGCAGTATGACAAGCTCCGAAAATATGGAGCTGTCGATTTCAGTGGGACAACAAATCCCGAGGAAGCAGAAGCATGGTTGAAGAGGACTGAAAGGGTCCTGAACCAGATGAAGTGTACAGAAGAGGAGAAGCTAGATTATGCAGTTAGTCTGTTACAAGAGGATGCACTGCACTGGTGGGAGTCAGTGCCCCGCAGTCAGGAATTACCTCCGGTGCTAACATGGAGGGAGTTCTTAGAGGCCTTTCGGAGGAAATATTTCTCGATGGTCTACATGCAGGATAAGGTCAGGGAATTCTTGAATCTCACCCAGAGGGAGCTGAGTGTGGCAGAATATGAACTGAAGTTTACTCAGTTGTCGCGATATGCAGCCAATATCGTGGCGACTGAAGCAGACAAATGCAGGAAGTTTGAGGGTGGATTGCACCTAGGGATCAAGGAAAAGGTGGTAATTCACAACTTCCGTGATTACCAGCAGCTGGTTGATGCTGCTCTTCAAGCAGAGAAGTTAGAGAATATCAGGGCTGAGGTGAGCAGGAAGAGGAAGACTAGGGAGCAGTCTTCCAGGAAAGGAGTGAGTGCTCCAGCACCTGACAGGAGTACCAAGACTTTCCATTCTCAGGGCGGTAGTGGTCCTGCTAAGAGCCAGCAGTCAAGAGCAGTTTCTGAACAGGTCTCTAGTGTGGGAGGCCCAGGGAAGTCATGGAAGGGCAAGTATCCCCAGTGTGATCAGTGCGGGAAGTTTCATCCAGGGAGGTGTCTCAAGGGGTTTGGTGGTTGCTTCCAGTGTGGAGAGAAGGGGCACATGATGAGAGATTGTCCCCATAGGCTGAGACAGGAGGGTTCCCAAGTTCAAGCTCAGAGGCAGACGGAGACAGTGGGAACCAGGCCGGTCACAGAAGTAGGCAGTTCTGGAACAGTTAGGAGGGCTAATCCTGCAGGGAGGCCAAGAGCACAGGGTCAGGCACCAGCTAGAGTATTTGCCATGACTAGAGAGGAAGCTGCAGCTGCTCCTGAAGTTGTGACTGGTATGGCTCAGTTGTTTAATTATGCAGTTTATGTTTTGATTGATACGGGTTCCACGCATTCATTTGTTTCCTCAAGTGTGAATATGCATGCAGTTAACCCTGAGATTTTGGATAACTTTTTGGTTGTTAGTACTCCTTTGGGGAGTAAAGTAGTGATCAGTTCGATATACAAGGATTGTGAGCTCAGCATTAGTGGTACTAGATTGGTAGTAGATTTGCTACCTCTAGACCTTAAAGGGCTAGATGTCATACTAGGAATGGATGTCATGGAGAAGTATAAGGCAAAGCTAGACTGTAGTCTCAAGGAAGTAGAATTTGACCTGGGAGATGGTCAGAAAGTAATCTTCAAGGGGGACAGAAAACTGTCAGCGCCGAGGATCATTTCAGCCTTGTTAGCTGACAGTATGATGAGCCAGGGGTGTGAAGCCTTTTTAGCGCATGTAGTGGATCCAGAAGTGAATGTGGGCAGATTAGAAGATTTTCAGGTGGTGAGGGAGTTCCCAGACGTATTTCCAGAAGAGTTACCGGGGTTGCCGCCGGTGAGGGAAATTGAATTTGAAATTGACTTGATTCCCGGAACCGCGCCAATCTCGCTGCCACCATACAGGATGGCTCCAGCTGAGTTGAGGGAGCTTAAGGAGCAGTTAGAGGAGTTGTTAGAGAAGCAGTTTATCAGGCCAAGTTCATCACCTTGGGGAGCGCCAGTTCTATTCGTTAAGAAGAAGGATGG
>JAOQMQ010108247.1:0-14054 GCA_027563845.1 Erythroxylum subrotundum | reverse complement strand
TTTCATTAGGTTCCGATTAAGTGAGACGACCCGAGGTTGCATCCTATATTGCAATCCTTGGATTAAATTATTTTTGATTCGGCTTCCAAGGGTTTGATATTTAGATCGAATGATGGCATCGATCATTAGTATAGGGAAAACCTCAAATGCATGATCGTGCTTATGCACGACAATGCGTTTTCTCTTCCATCACAAAAGTCACCATCGTGCATAATTTCCTCCTTCAACATAAAAGTCACTGTCGTGCTTATGCATGACAGTGCATTTCCTCCTTCAACATAAAAGTCGGTGCATTTCCTCCTTCAATATAAGCACGATGGTGCATTTTCTTTCTTCTTCTTCACCGAATCTAACTTCTTCTTCTTCCATTTTCTTATTTTTCCAGCAAAACACAATCTTAATTCATCTATTCCACATTTCTAACTCCAAATACAAACTCGACGCAAATCAAACTCCACTTTACACTTCAAAAATCACAAATGCGAAACTCCAACTCTTCTTCCTCTCTCTACTGTAACTTTTTCCAGAAATTCAATCTTTCATAATTTAACTCCAATAACTTGAAAACAATTCCCCTACTTCATTTTTAACTCATTATTACACACACACAATACAAAAATCCAAACTCCACACTTAACATCAAAATCCGATTGTCACACATGCAACTTTAAATTTTTCATCATTTTTCCCACATTCACAATTTCAAATCTTCATCTGAGTCATTTAGGACATGTAGTCTCCGAACTCTACTGCTATAACTTCACATGCATGTGATCATGTACAAAACATTAAAACATCACCAAATGTCATTCACGAAAAACTTACTTGATTCCGAAAAATTCTAGCTCAACAAATTCCAGATTTTCTAATCCTCTCAAGCAAACAAACAACAACGCAAGCTTATAATCATCTTTAGCTAGTGCTCCAGTAGTTGAGAGTCAAAAGCCAAAAACACAAACATGCATAACAGTAGTTTCGGTGATGGATGAAAAGAACAAGGAAAGGTGTCTATTGTTGCATGCTTTCGATGAAGAACAAAACCCAAATGAAGAGTAAATCCAGCTGCAGAATTTTCCTTCTTATACACGTGACTACGTGTATGAACAACACCTCTCTACGTGTCATTGTGCATGAAAACCATTTGTCAACATCGAAGACTGCCACATGTCTCAATGTCATTTGTCTACTTCTAATATTTTTCCTTATACAAAAATACTCCAATTCAGAAATTACTAAAATGTTCAAAAATTCCAAAATAATACAAAAAGTCTCCGAATAAATTTTCCACAATTTATTTGCATTTTATAAATCCATTTTACCCGGAATATGTAATGAAAACGTGTACAGTTTATTTGTATGTGTCGAAAATACCTATGCACTTATTAGCGAAAACTCAATTATACAAAGCATAAAGTGCACTGAAATTCGTCAATTTTCTAACCCCTAACTTGGGGTGTTACAATGTTAGGCCACATATACTAATTATTTGACCTAAAAATTTTAACCCACGTTAATTGATCCCGCCTGACTTGTCTAACTAATATTTCCAACCCACTTGCCTTTTTTCCTCAAATCAATTCCCTTAAATCCCTAAACTAAACAAATGAACCACATTTAAACTAACATGATTTTAGGCTATGGCAAGGGACGTAGGTGGAAGTGACAATGACTCAAGTGCTAACAATGCAGGCAATGGGGGAGATGATAGGTAGTGGTGGAGACGGCAGGTAGAAGGGATGTAGGTGACAAATATAAAGGTAATTCTTGGTCCCTTTTCTTTTGATGTTCCTTTCATGCGATAACTTCTAACTTCCATCAATCACCATTTTCCCTTATATGGTATGCAAAAACTCAATAAAATGGTAGCATCATAAGTGGTTGAATCAATTAGAGTCCAAAATTAAGTGAAAAAATAATAATTTCTTCATGCGAATTGTGCATTTGTGACTTTTGCTTTCTTTGTCAAATTCGTGTACTCTTATTATTCTCTTACTATCTCTTGTTCAAGGCCTCTCTTGTTTAGCTGGGTTATGTCTTTTTCATGTTTGAAGGAGTTTTCTATTTATATGAATAATAGCAATGAAGTTGATAATGAATTGAATGCCAATAGTGAATATGGTTTGTTTTTAGTTGATCTGCTCGATGTAGAATTGGAGTTGGAGAGTCTTAGTTTATTTGGGATTGAAATTATTATGTTCATATTGGGATTATGTAGTGCTTCACTATGTTCTTTTTTAGTATGGCCAAGTTAAATTATGTTGGACACTGGAAGCTTCAGTCAACCCTTATGTCTTCCTAGTGATACTTGGTTTGATGAATATTTACACTCTTCTTTGTAGATATAAGAACACTCTAGAATTTGTTTTTTTTTTCTCTGTTTCTCTTAATTGGTTGAATAATTCCTAAATTGTAGAATTGTGTTTTGAATATTTTTTACTTCTATTTGCATTTCTTTTTTTCTTAATTCTTATATTGTTTTTTAACTGTTTCTTTTTCTGTATATAATGAAATAAATCTCGTTGTTTTATATGTTATGTTTCTTTTATCTATATCATGAAATAACTCTCCTTTATTTAAGATTTCATCTCATGTCAATGTCAATTTATGTTTGTCTTTCGCTTTTATATATTATATCATAATTTTTTGTGTTATCTTCTATGACATATTTGTATATATGCTTGAGGAGTTGTAGCTAGATTCTTAGATATGATTATGTTCTACAAAAGACTTCTTTAAGATGTTAAGAGAATTAATGTTATCTTTCAAAATGTCTTAAATGAGTTAGTTGAAATTTTTTCAAAGTCAATGTTGCTTTACTACAATTTAGATCCACATTTTTACTTGTTATGTTAAGAATGAAAAACTAAAAGCCAAAAGTTACAAACAAGAATTAGATAGAAAGAAGCAAGACATTCACATTTTAGATTTTTACCTATTTGTGTATGAAATTTTTGTCAAGTCTACCATATCAACCAAGTCCTTTGAATTATATTCTTTTACCAATTTCAACATCAAGCCTGTAGGCATAGTTTGATATAATTTAGTCCCAAGTAAGAAACTAGATTAATGGTTAATAAGACACTAAATGTTTACAAACTGACATGTTCATTAACTCTTTCTTGGTAGGCTGAACATGTCTTGCATTATTTGTCTTTCACTCTTACATATTGTAACATGATTTGAATTTTAGTACTTATATTAAAATATAATAAGAGCTTATTATATAGTATAACAATTAGAAAATGAACTTAATATAGCATAAGGTGTAACGTTGCGAATACCGTACCAGACTTGGTACCAGATTGGATTTTGGTATGGTATTGTATCAGTACCAGTCAATACCGGGTACCATTTAGGGTAATTTTTTAAATTTATGAAAAAGTCCCTAAAATTTATAAAATTTGGAAAATAGTTCATTGGTATATTGTACAGTTGTACTGTATACTTCACAAGTTTACATCAACCATGTTTCCAAAAATCATAATAATAAATAATAATTACAATTAATATGAAATAACAATAATTTTTAAATATTTCATATATAAATAATAACCACAATTAATATAAAAAAGGCAATCATCATCATACAATTATAAATTTAAGAATAATACAAAGTATTTAAAATATTACAATAATACAATTTCATCAAATTTAATGTTCCAAATGACATGTCAATGCTTTCCTATCCAAGTTATTGACATCTACCAAATTCAGTTCTTCAGAAACCCAATCCGCCAAAAGATTAATATTATAAATGAAAATTGAATCAGTTGAACTAATTGTACTATTAAGACTCCTAGTAAATAATAAAATTTAATTATTAGAAAATTATAAGATATTATATCGAAATTAATAATGATAATAACATACCTTTCTCGAAGCTTTAAATTGTAACGAACAAAAACCAAGTCATTCAACTTCTTATGCTCCAATCTATTCCTTTTCTTTGAGTGGATAAATTCAAATGTGCTCCAGTTTCATTCACAGCCTGTTGCACTCACACATTGACTTAAAATTCGAATTGCAAACCTTTTCAATTCTAGAACACCATTTCCGAATTGATCCCACCAAGAAACTAAAGTCATAAGATAACAAAAGTAGTGTTATAAACAAATAAAGTGATAATTAACTTTCAACAAGTAGGAAAAAAGAAATAACTAATACTTGGAGAAAGTTTTCCTCTTTGTCGAATAGCAATCAGCATTTCAAAATCCCCATAAGACAACTTATAAATCTCCATTTGTGAGCTTAAAAGATCTTGCATCGTGTCAATGCTAACAACTGTTATAATAGTTAAAAGCATTTCACTATTAACTTTAGCTTGCTTAGTAAGATCCAGTCTAAAATAGACACTAGGATTAAAAAATGCCCCAACTGCAAACAATGGAGACGAAAGTTGTCTTTCCCTTCTCTCATTAATGATTGAAGGATATGGTGTGTATAAAGAAGGCCTAAATTTCAGATTGGCCTTAATTGCTTCCGTCGATCTCTCCATGGCATAAAAAATATAACCCATTATTGGCTTTTCTTCGTTATCAGCCAAGCGAAGCTCCCTCACCAAAGGCTCACAAATGTGGATAACAAATTGGCATTGAGACCAAAATTTTCTATCTTCCAGTATAATATTACAAACCTCCACTCCAGCATTAGACATAACATATTGAGATGTAATCCACTTATCACTTGTAAACATTTGTCTTAACTCTTTCTTCATCGAAACAAAAGACTGAAGTGATAAGAAATTTATTGCAAATCTTGTCACAGTAGGAGGACACAAATTCGTACCATTGGTGAATTTCTTTCTCATCAAATTCAATACCCATGCACGATTATAAATGAACTTTGTCACCTTTTTAGCTTTCTGCATAGTCTCATCAATAATAGGAAAATACCTAGGATCTCCTATATTCTCCAACATTAGGTCAATGCAATGTGTAACACAAGGAGTCCAAAAAAATGAATTATACGTATTCTGCAACTTTTTTCCTGCCGCTTTATAAGCGGAATCATTATCAATAATAAACTGAACAATATTTTCAGGCCCTACATCATTCACATCTTTATTAAATATCGCAAACAAAGTTTCAATATTTCTAATAAGGCTAGATGCATCAATAGATTTTAAAAACATAGAGCCATTTGTACAATAAACCAAAAAATTTATAATAGGCACTTGTCTCCTACTTGTCCAACCATCACACATGATTGAACATCCATAAGTACCCCAATTTACTCTTCTTTCAGCCAAATGGCTTCTAATTTCATAAACAAAACAATTCAAAAGTTTACCTCTTAAGTCATCAATCGAAGGACCTTTGTATCCTAGACCATAAGAGGCTATTGCATCCATCATAGGTTGATAATAATAAGACTGAGAAACATTGAATGACGAACCTGTATCATACCACCATCTAGCTATTGCCATTGATGTGAAGCGGCAAGGTGATCGTTATGTTGTTATTAGCGATGAGGCAACAGAACCTTCGACTAGTGAGCGCAGTCGGTGCGAAAGAGGTAAAGGTACACAAAAGGAAGGCCCTTCACTACATGAAGGCACACAATTTAACGTTACACCTACTTCTGTTGAATACCAATCATTAACCAATCAACTTATTATTTTTGAACGACGAACGGGTGAGAGGTTGCAAAAGATTGAGGCAGATATCGCGGAGATCAAGGATTTGTTAGCAAATTTGAATCCTCACTCGAGAAAGTGTCCACCTCCATCTTAGTATTGTATTTCTAATTTTTGTTTGATTATTTTGATTGTTTGGCATTAAATTTGTTTTATTTTATTGTTTGGTTTAATTAGTGTTGTTTTCATTTTTGATGTTTTATTTAATTTCCTATGATGTTGACTATGATTGTTGTACGTATTGTGTTTATTTTTTTGTTTAATAGTTAAAGATGTGTGATTATTGACTGAACTTAATCGGGGTTATAAATGCATAATATAAGTGAATAAATATATCTGCTTGCATCAGTTGATTGACCTGGATTTTAATTGAAAGGATATTAGCTTGTTGTGATAGATGAATGACACTTTCCTTCGGTAAGGGTTTGAGGCCAATTAAAAGTATTCGTTGTTGAGAGTATTCTTTCATGTTAAACAAATCTAGAACTTGCTTGAGAATACTAGTCAAGATTACATAATCTTATGCAGACATTAAAATGATGAAGGCATTTAGGATATGACCTCAAAGCTTAAAAAGCCATCATGATATTATCCTTAGTGAACTCCTTTAAGCTTCCACGGAACCTTTTTTGGTTAAAACTTGAAACATGAGCTTTGTCTTTTATTGTTTATTTGCTTTGATTATACCCGTCATAAAGGCAGGTTGAGCATTTAAAAGGTATACATGTTGTTGCACATTGTAAAAAAAAAAGATATCAACCGAAGAAGAGAGAGAGAAAGGGAAACAAAAAAAAGAAGGATATATGTTGTTGTACATTTAGTAAAAAAGCAAATCATATCAACTGAAGAAGAAAGAGAAAGGGGGGGGGGGGGGAGGAAGGAGAAAATGGCAGGGAAAAAAGGGAAGAAAAAAAGAAAATGAAGGAAGAGGGTTGACTATAAAAGTAAAGGAGATTCCTGAAAAGAAAAAAAATTATGTTTTATATTTTATTGGTACGTATCATTTTAAATGCTCAATTAGTCCTTTGGTTTTAAGCTAAATATTATCTTTTCCATACCTTTACCAAGGCAGGGAAGAAAGGGAAGAAAAAAAGAAAATGAAGGAAGAGGGTTGACTATAAAAGTAAAGGAGATTCCTGAAAAGAAAAAAAATTATGTTTTATATTTTATTGGTACGTATCATTTTAAATGCTCAATTAGTCCTTTGGTTTTAAGCTAAATATTATCTTTTCCATACCTTTACCAAGGCCTCATTACAACCAAAATAAAGACCTTTGGATTGATGTTTGTGTTAGATATATAGTAATGAAGATTGGATTAGCTAGCAAGCTTATGGTTGATGTTTAACATGAAATGGAAAATGAATTAATGTTTTTGACCTTTGAACGCTTGGAAAAAGAGAAAATTGAGTGAGTGTCTATCACACTTGTTAATGGTCTTTTAGTTGATGAACTTGTCAATTATGGTTATGCATATGAATAATAGTTTGTTCATGAATTATTATGAGTTTTAAACAATATTCATGTAATTATTTTTAATTAAATTTTAATTTAATTAATCATCCTATCAAGTTAAATTTAATTAATGGAATAGTTAATAATTTCGTAATTAATGGACATTATTATTATGAGCACTTAAACTGAATTTAGCTAACTATTGAATTAACTAATTATATTTTAAATAAGTAATAATATTTTTAAATGTGTTCAATATATTATAATTAATTAAGACTAATTAATAATTTTGTAATTAACTAATCAACGATTAAATAAGGAAATGAGTAAAAAAATATTTACTATGAATATTAACTTGTGACTAGTTACCTACATATTATACTCAATATTACTATAAAATAATTAATAATAAATAGAAATTAATAATGCAGCAAGATATACACTAAATAGTAGTATTTAATACTTAATCTATTAAATTTATTTTAATGCATCAATTAATTAAGTAAATTAGTAATTATTAATAATAACTGAATAACTTTATTATATTCAAAAAACACTTTATTATATTAAAATTAATTAGTTAATAATGAATTAAGTGTATTTAAATAATAGAATGAAAAAATAGTCACTCTAGACTTATCTAACTTAATAAAGCATGTTAAATAAATTTTAGTCATTTGTTAAAAATAGAAATCTAATTTTAAATCTTTTAATGAGTATATATATATATATATATATATAACAAAATTATAGTTACACTCTACACTTTTTTAACTAATCAATCAATTAATTATAATTTACTAAGTAAATTAATTATATATAAATTACAATTAATAAAAAATGGAGGAAAATTCTAAATATACACCCGTGAAAGTGAATTAATATGTGAACGTATTTTTTAAAATATTTAATTAAATCATATTTTTATTCAAAAGGATCCTTAGAATTTAGTTTAGGAAAGAAGAAAAAGAAATTAAGAAGGCTCTATGTGAATTCTTCTTTTTTTTTCTTTTTTTTTGTTCTTCTAATTAACTACACACACACACACACACACACATATATATATATATATATAATAATAATAATAATTAACAATAATCATTAATGCAGTAACATATATAACAAATATTAATATTGACTACTTAATCAAGTAACTATATTTTAATAAATCAAGTAATTAATTATATTCCAATAATTGTTAATAATAATTGAATTAATTTATTATATTATAATAACTATTAATTATATCAAAATTAATTATTTAACCTATGATTTAAGTGTATTTAAATAGTACGAACTGTTACTTATTATTCATTATTTTATACATAGTATTATATACTTAATAAAAATATATTTAATTTAAAATGAAAAAATATGCACTAATTATATTTCAATTAATTAATTAATTATCTTTAATTTAAAACAGCTAAAAATAATACAAATTCATATAATTTATTATATATAATTAATAGATGATATTATAATAACTATTTATTATATCAAAATTATAATCAAGTAACTATATTTTAATATATTCCAATAATTATTATTAATAATTGAATTAATTTATTATATTCTAATAACTATTAATTATATAAAAATTAATTAGTTAACTATGATTAATTCATTAACTATTATTTAAGTATGTTGAAATAATAGGATGAAAAATATTCAGTGATATAAACTATGTAATAATTAATAATAATAATTAATAAAATTATAGAAATTTTAAATATGAAAGGCAAATTTTATAAAAAAAAAGGTTTTTAATATATTATATAATACAAAAGTGTTAACATATGATATTATTTAATATTATTTAATGTATAAATGAATATTTTGAAAATTAAAATTTGGCATAAAATTATGAGCATTAAAATTTTTAGATGTATATTAAGAAAGAAATTATGATAGAAATATTAAAAATATATAATTTCAAATACTAAAAATGAATAATTAAAATAAGGTTGGAACATTTTAAATGTTGAAATATTAAAAATACATAAGTAAGAAGATAAAAAAATTAAAAATTTATAAAAAAATTAAAAATTTAACGTGGATTATGTATTATGAAACATTAAAAGTAAATTGAAATGTAAAAAATGAAATTAAAAAATAATAGTCACGGTTGTGTCTTTTTTAATTTATACTTGTGACTACAAATAGTCTTGAAAAGTCACACCATAATAGGATGGAAAATTTTTCAGTGATATAAAATATACAATAGTTATAAATACAGTAATATACATACCAAATATTAATATTGACAACTTAATCAAGTAACTAAGCTTTCGTAAATAAGATAGTTAATTATATACTAATAATTATCGATAATAATTGAATAAATTTATTATATTTCAATAACTATGAATTATAACAAAAGAATTCCACATCGACAGTGATATACTTCTTGACAACTTAATCTTTTATAATTTGATTTATTAAAAAATTTAATGAAAAACAATATTTCTTGTTTTTCGATCGAACTTTCAAGATTCAAAAGTTTCTGAAATAATCAGAAATTGTATGATTTTTTAATTGTCTACATATCAGCTTTGTTCCTTTGCACAGTCCCTCAGTTGGATTAAAATTTCTCAGTAGCATAATTTGGGAGCCTTGTTTGAGTAATAGTTTAAGTGGAATACATATTAGATTAATATAAGCTTACTATTGAGTTCAACAACAATATTCTTTGAAGCAGTAGCCATTTTGAAACACTAAATTTTTATAATAAAAAAGAAATATATATACACGTTAATGTCATATTAGTCGTTCATAGAGTAAATAATTTGATTACAATTGGTTATAAAATCAAAAGTCTACAAATGTGTTCAATCATCATTCATACAACAATTGAATCCTAATTATCATATTACATAAATATTAAGATGTTGTTCTTATAAAATAACATATTGTATTAGTTGTACTACAACCTATGAACAGTCTATAAGTAACGAGCCCTACCTAAAAATGAGTTCAAGAGTTCACGTGATATAGTTTGCGAAGCTCGATGTACAATAGGTCTTACTATTTCCATTGGAAGACCCAGAGGATATAAAGTCCTAATCAACTCCCTTCTGCGCATTTCTTTAATAAATGTCATCACTAACAAGCTATAAGTCTTCTTGTTAGACATAGTATTCCAGAGCATTTGTAACAGTTCGCCTTGAGGTTAAGGTAATGTCGCAAGCAAAGTCGTGTACTTTATTTCAACATCTGCGTAAGCTAGGCAACCTCCAAAATATAACTCTTACATCATACTATTAACTGAAATAACATGTTGTGTTAGACTGTCTCCAGGCATTAAACGCATGTTAACCAACTTTATATACATGCTGGTAATGCGTCTTTTCTGTGCCTCACATCGTATAAGCTTACGTGTTCGCTTAATAATAGGCATTTTCCTGGAAAACAAATTTTCAGGAATCAAAAGAGTGTACAAAATAACAAATTATTTTTATGTAACATATAGTGAACTTACGCTCATATATGAAAATAATTTAATTTATTTCTACAACCTCTTATAACATTTTGATCATCAAATCTATAAAAAAATCAAAATGTACAGCACACTTAAAATCTCCTCACTCATTTTCTAGCAAATATGAATATCACTGTTTCCTAACCATTTAGCAGTGTGCTAACGATGCATGGTTCAGTTTATACAAAAATACATAATCATAATAAGCTTATTTGTTTAAACCTCTAACATCTGCAAAAATCACGTAACCCTAATCCCTCATGCAACCACGTACATTAACTTGAAAGTTGACAAGGGGGTTCGGTTTTTGTTGGGATAGAAGGAAGAAATAACAAAGAGGAAGTGGTAACAAACAGAAGAAAACATGATCTAATTTTTGGTGAAGCAAAACAGAAAGCTATAAATTGGAAAGAGTTGCAAATATAAGATCCTACAGTCAGGAAGGCAAAAACTGAAGGCACTGAAATCCATGGAAGAAAAAAAACCTCATTTGTGACAATTGGATACAAAAAGTTTGGACTTTAACGAACAAATGCTTCACTACAAAACCACGAACAATTGGTCAAAATAAAACAAAATATGAATTTCCACGTAAATATAAAAGAAAGAGAAGCCAAAAGTAAGTAATTATGACTAACAACGAGGTGAGTTTAGAGACATGCAACAAATTTCTGATATAAAAGAGTTTACTTACCGTGGATGATTGTGTTGAGCATTGGAATTCAGTTTCCAGTAGGCTCGAGTTTCAGTTCTAGTAGGATTTTTATTCAGTTCCAGTATACGACTTTAATTCCTATTTTTTAGCAGATTATTTGCAACTGTTCTTATCTGTTGCAGCTAGCTTTATCTTTCGATTAGAATTAGAATTCAAGTAGAATTATTATGTTTTTGTTTTCTATTTAAACGTTTGCCGTCATTAATAAAAGTAGCTCCATTTCTGCAATTTCAACAATCGAGTTCCTTCTCTTATCTTTCATTCCTTCTTTCTTCTGTTCTGTTTTTTGTTTGCAAAACAGTAGCTATGCCGCGCTACAATTATCCAACAGAGGTATCAGAGCATTAGTTGGTCGTATAGGACCTGTAGAAAATTTTTTGATCTAGTTTTTTTTAATCACAAAACCAACGTCCAAAATTTTTAACTACTGCAACTATTTTGATCTAGCTTCAGTAGCTTACTTACTTCTTTTTTAAACTTGCTATTGCTACTATTTTTGAATCTGTTTTTAAACAATTTTATAGTAGCAACTTTCTCATATTTTCAACTTGTTTGTTGCTGTCTTTTGAACAATTTTTTAAACCTCTTTCAAACTTGTTTTAAACACTTTGTAGTAGCATATCTACATCTTTTTTTAAACCTTTCTTTTAAACTATAATCAAAATGTCCTCCAATAGCATTGCTTTAAATCCTCCAGAAGTCTTCAATGATGAAAACTATCAAATGTGGTCAGTAAAAATGCAGTCTTATTTGGAGGCCTTTGATCTTTGGGAAATTGTAACAGAAGATAAGTCAGTGCCTCCTTTACCCAAAGATCCCACCATGGCTCAAATCAAGTTCAACAGTGAAGAAAAGGCGAAAAAATCCAAAGCCAAGATGCTCATTCAAAATTCTGTAGGGCACTCTATTTTCTACAGGATCATGGCTTACAAGACAACAAAGGAAGCTTGGGATAGATTGAAAGAAGAGTATCAAGGAAGTAACAGAACCCGGCAAATGCAAGTGCTGAATTTGAAGAGGGATTTTGAGTCTCTAAACATGAGAGATGATGAAACAATAACCAAGTATTCTAATCGTATTTCTTTAATTGTTAACAACATCAGATTGTTTGGAGAAGATTTTCCTGATAGGAGGATTGTAGAAAAAGTTCTTGTAACTCTTCCGGAGAGATTTGAATCCAAAATATCCTCTCTTGAAGAGTCCAAAGATCTCAGTGAGATATCATTAGCTGAGCTAATGAATGCTCTTCAAGCACAAGAGCAAAGAAGAACCTTTAGGCAAGATAAGATTACCGAAGGTGCATTTTATATGCAAAGCCAACAAGCTGGAACAGGGAAGAAGAATTTCAACAACAAGAACAAGAGCAACAACTGCAAATTCCCACCTTGTGCACACTACAGTAAGACTACTCTTCTTGAAAAATATTGTTGGTGGAGGCCTGATGCAATGTGTGGTACATGCAAAAAACTTGGGCACGTTACTAAGTTTTGCAAATTCAAAAACAATGATTGTCACTCTCAACAAGCACAGATTGCAGATCAAGTTTACACACAGGAGGAGCAACTTTTTGAAGCTTTGAAGAGTTTGTCACCAGAATGCCAAGGAGGAGTGTTGAGCATTGGCATTCAGTTTCCAGTAGGCTAGAGTTTCAGTTCTAGTAGAATTTTTATTCAGTTCCAGTATAGGACTTTAATTCATTTTTTTAGTAGATTATTTGCAACTGTTCTTATCTGTTGCAGCTAGCTTTACCTTTTGATTATAATTAGAATTCAAGTAGAATTATTATATTTTTGTTTTCTATTTAAACACTTGTCGTCATTAATAAAAGTAGCTCCCTTTCTGCAATTTCAGCAATCGAGTTCCTTCTCTTATCTTTCATTCCTTCTTTCTTCTGTTCTTTTTTCTGTTTTGCAAAACAGTACCTATGTCGCGCTACAATTATCCAACAGATTGTATTTAGAATCAGACTCTGGAGGAAAACACAAACAAGTCTGAGTAGTCTGTTTTACACGTGCCTGTCCTAGAAAAACAAAATTAATAGTTAGGATTCTAATAATAATATAAAAATCATTCATTTGCATGCATAATGAATGACAAAGTAGAGAAATGGAGTTATAAGCCCTACTTTTGTCAAGTCTTCGGAAGTTTAAGTATGCGTTGAATCAGAAAGAAGATAATGAACAGAACAACACCAATAATATTATGAGATCCGTGTTTTCGGATATTTATTGGAACGGTGAAAGTTTAATACACGGAGAAAAAGAAAAAGAAAAAGGTTTTGGTGGGTGCGTGAGAAAAAGAGTTAGGTGGGTGCATTAAATGTAGAAGTTTATACATATGTGTGTTAATTAAATAAAAATAAATTAACTTGATGGATAGCATTTAATAGAAGAGTTATTAATGAGTAGAGGAAAAGAAACAGGAGCTGACATCACAACATAAAAATGGACAGAAGAAAAGAAAAGAAAAGAAAAGAAATTAAAGTAGCCGTTAGATAAAATGGACAGAGAGATGGAATCATGTGTTCGTCCATCTCTTTCATCCTTAATCTTATATACTTAAATATACTTAATAAAAGATTGTCATGGCTGTGATAATAAGTCACAGCTGCGACTTATATATATAATTTTTTTATTATTATTATATTGTCACGGCTGTGATAATAAGTCACAGGATATATAATAATAAATTTAAAATAATAATAATAATAATAATAATATATAATAGTTAATGAGCTCTATATATATATATATATATATTGAATTAAGA
>JAOQMQ010108015.1:0-14081 GCA_027563845.1 Erythroxylum subrotundum | reverse complement strand
AAAATATAGCTCTAAATTTTTGCACAGTAATCTCTCTCAAGAGTTTGTATAGCTTTTGAAACTTCGTAACTTCATTCTCTACCACAGTCTTCAACTTCAACTCATATTTATAGTCTTCGTCTTCAACTGCTTCTTGATTCTTCAAAGAAATGGTTATTCAGTTGAGTTTTGTAACTAACTCAGACTGATGCTTCCGTCTGTTTTTGCTTTCATCTGTTTTCTGCTTTCGTTTGCTTTCGAAAACTTGCTTCCGTCTGCTTTTCGAAGTTCCTTCCGTCTGTTTTCTGCTTTCGTCTGCTTTCGAAAACTTGCTTTCGTCTGCTTTTCGAAATTGCTTCCATCTGTTTTTCAAATTTGCTTCTGTCTGCTTTCTGCTTTCGTCTGCTTTTGCTTACTTGGCTTCCGCCTGCTTTTCGAAAAAGTTATTGATATATTTAGAAAAAGTTTGAAATTAGATTTTCAATAGCTTAAAAATTTATTGAGAATTTAGTCTTATCATGGTTTTTAGATTTCATCAATATCAATTTAAAAGAGGGATTGTTGAATAAAAGTTTAGTTGCTCTCTATTTTATTTTGTAAGAGTTATGCAAGTACTTAGGAGTTCGATTTATATTAAATTGTGTTACCAAGGCTTTAAGAGTCAATTTCAATTATCTAATTTTTCATGTTATTGTAATAGCCTATTTAAAGTCACATTTATAAAAAATAAATATAGAATTTTCTTTTATTTTTATAAGTGTAAATATTTACTCACTTTAATTGTTATCACAAATTTCAATTATAAAATCAATAACGTTAACTTTTAATAAAATTTAAACTTTAGAAATGGCTAAAATGAATGATGATTTAAAGTTTTGTGCATAAAAGTACTTAGAATTTTTGTTACTTCTAGGGGATGATCGAGGAGTTGACGATCAAAAGGTTGGCAACTTAACAGTTGATGCATCTCCAACAACTCCCACAGTGAACACTCCTACTATTAATATTACAATTGCCAGCTTTGCCAATTAGTTATCATTTTTTTGTAAGTACATAGAGGGTGCTTTATTAAGTACCCCGGATCTACGTGAAATGATCAAAAATGAAGGTAATGTAGAATACCTGAATTTCGGTTCCATTTCTGATTCTGATGCCGATTCCAAGCTCCAAACGTCTCCGAATCTCCCAGGGCCTTTAGCAGAAAGTGCTCGCTAACTCACAGGCAAGGCCTTTCTACAGTTTCCTCAAGTTTCGAGCTTCCCTAACGGGTCAGGAATCCTTATGTTGGACCCCGAACTTTTCTTGAAAGTTAGAACGGTTAAATGAGAAATTGTTGGCGATTATTCATGTGTAGAGAAAAGGAAAGTTCTTGAATTTAAAATGAAAAAGAAAATATGGTTTAGATATAAGATGGATTACATGTGAAATGTTGGAAGTTAAAAGCTGGAAAATGAAATTGAAACATGTTCAATGAGGACGCTTTGGTGTTTTAGCCATAACTTGATCTCTAGTTATCCAAATGAAATGATTTTTTATTTGAAGTAAACTAGGGATATAAGGATACAAATTGTATGATGAAATTGAGTTTTGATTCAGTCTCTAAGAATTTCAATCTCGAGATGGAAGTTGAGTACAGAATATTGTTTCAGTATAAGAACAGCTCGAAATGTTTTGTGTATAAATTTTGGAATATGGAACCAAAATTGAATGATTTTGATGTCATTAGGGAATTAAGACAATGAGGAACATTTTTCTAGAAGGAAGTGCAAGCAAATTCCTTCAATTACATTATTAGAAAAAGGTTTTGATTTTTGGAAGGAGTTAAGCATAACTTAAATAAATTTTGAGGTCTAAATAAAGTATTTTTGTGGAATTAATTAGATGTTAATGGCAGTTAATTAGCATGTTAATTTGAGTAGGATCATATGGCATAGGTTGATTGAATTATTGTGTTAAGGTGGTAAGATTTCATAAGGGGCAAAATTGGCAAGCCACTTAAGCCATTTAAGTTGCAAGGCTTGTATGTAAGGGTAAAGTGGTCATTGCTCATTCATTAATGGCATTATTGTAAATAGAAGTGTAGGTTGGCGTTTAAGGAAGGAGCATGCACGAAATTATGAAGAAAAGAACCAAAGAAAAGAGATAAGAGGGGGAGAGTCGGTAGAGAAGAGGAGAAAGAAGAAAGAAAATGCTAGGTTTTGTTTTTTCTTGGTTTTTAAGAGGGATTTTGATGTTTATTCATGTAGGAAAAAGGAAAAGGAGGATGAGAGCTTCCATTCAAGCCAAGAAACTCTTCATTTGGTGAAGATCCAAGGTAAGTGGGATTTTAAATCTTTGGATTTTTAGAGAGCTTTTGGTTCTTATGGCTTAAGAATGGTATGGATTTAAGTTTTCTAAGATCAATTTTGGTGATTGTGCCCTATGGGTTCTCCAATTGGAATTCCTATTGAATGAAATTTTGTGGCTATTGTTAAAGGAAATCAAAGAAGGGAAGTGGAGCAAGGGGGAGACATTTTGAGCAAGGTTTTCAAGCAAGGAATTTCAAGGTGGGTTTCATGTTTATAATTTGAGTAACGAGCCACTAATGTTTTTTCAAAATCAAGAAGATAAAATGATTTCAAATTACTCCATAATTGTTGTATTCATTGCTTTTGATTTGAGAAATTGCTACAATTGTTGCATTCATTGCTTTTGAATGAATTGAGAAATTGCTATGTGAATTTGGTTGACGTATTGTGAAACGATGATGGATATGTGTTTGAAATATTACATGCTTATTAAAATTGCATGTTCATGAATAACAAGTTTTTGAAAATTTTCCATTTGGGCAATTTGTTTTCAAGTCATGAATTTCATGTTATGTGGGTCTGTGGTAGCCCCTCAAGAACCGTCATGTGCACGTTGACCCATAAATAGGCTTCTCCCGCCTGCCCGCTAATGACACGGATCTCCTTCAAGGACTCCCTCAAGTTTACGACTACACAGGACCATTATATGAGAATGTGTAGTGCGTCATGAATATGGACCTACCCAAACCATTCTGATGTGCTTATGTGTTCATGATATGTCGACAAGATTGATGCAAACATGGTTTGTGATTGATGCATACATGATTTGTTTTATTGTGAAATTGGTTAAAAATTTAAGAACCATGTGTTTTATGATACAATAAGAATTTTCTATGAAAATGAACCTTTTTAAATGGTTTTACTTGTTATTCGTTATAAACTTGTTACCCACGAGCTTTTGAGCTCACCCCCATTTCCGTCCCATCTCCAGGTGTTAAACAGGGGACCGAGTGAAAGAAATCTCTAGATTTGCATGTTTTATTTTGTTTTGGATTAATTGATGTAAAACAAGGCTTCAGATATATTTCGAGAATTATTGGGTTTTGCATGCTTTGTCTATTGGATACTGATATTGATATTGTATTGTGGCTTGGAAATGCCATTGAAGTTTGTAAAACTCTTACTTTATGATGTTAATGAAATATGGATTTGTGTATGGATTTGAAATATGAGTTATGTATGAATGATGTTCAGTTGAAATTAGATATAATTGAAGAAGCGATCCATGTGAGTTGATGAACTTTGCATATGAATTGATATATATATATAAGTGAGGCAATATGGAAAGGGAAGGTAGGAATTATAAGTGATGAGATGTGGTTGAACATGAAGACTCAAATGAATTGAAGTTGGGGGTTGGGTGAATTCCAATTGGTATCTGAATGAATTAGAATGATGTTGAAATTGCGGAAGTAAAATTTGGGATAATTTCAAGTTTTCACAAGGATAAGATTTGTGTCCTGAATTCAAGGGAAATTTTGGAATAATCTAGGTAGAATTAGCCAAAATTGTCTTCTTGAAATTTGTAGATGATCTTTTTAGCTTTCCGACGCTATAAAGTTTGTAATTTTTGGATACTGGGGTGAGAAGATATGATTGATGCAAGTAGTGATGTTGCTTAGAATTTGTGTATGATGACAACTATGGTAAATGATAGGATATTGTGGTTTTGATTAATCAAATGGGTTGAGAATTGAGAGTTTTATGAGATAAATTTGGTGTTTGAGTTGTCATGAAGTGATTTTGCACTAGAAGAGTTGAATTTAGGAAGATTATGAGTAAATATGATGTTAGATTGGATGTAGGAAGCTAGGAAGCATTGGAGGGGCTTTGGAGGGGTTTGGGGAACCCCCATGTCCGTTTAACGGACCTTTGTGGGTCAAAAAGGACCCCTAGCACTGCCCATGTCCGTTTAACGGACCTTCTCGGGTGAAAAATGCTCTTTGGCCGATCAATGTCCGTTAAATGAACATTCACGGGTTAGCTTCAGTAAATCAAGGCCGAATCAGGCTTTGTAGTCTTCATAAAAGTTGTAGATCTTGAAGTCTACTTTCAAATGTTCTAAAAACGAAATTAATCCGACATTTGGAGGAAACATTATGGCAATCGTGCCAAGACATGTTACTGCTTGATTAAGGACTTAAACATGTTGGATTCTTTCGGTCATAACTCCCTCATCCGACCTCCAAATGAAGTGATTCTTAAATAAATGGATTCCTAAGACATGTATCTATCTCTCCATAGAAAATGGTATCTTTTGGAGTTGTTTTGAAAATTTTTGATGGAAAGAAAATGAGGAATCGGTTGGGAGAGCATGATTAGGGTTTGAGCACACTTTGGCTTTCTAAGCATATCTTGATCTTTAGAGCTCCGATTAAGATGATTCTTGCTTCAAAACAAACTAGAGTCTTAGAGCTATGATTTCTTTGAAGGAGTCGAACTGAAATTCTTATTTGAAGATTTCCAAATTCTATTCACAAATAGGAGAAATAAGTTTAAGTATGGTGACTGATTTGTGCGGACACACCATTGAACAAATTGTGAGGACATTTTTAGGATGTAATGAGAATGAAGATGAACCGATGATGGTAAAAGAGATTACAAGGCACCATGCTCAAGTATTATGGTATTCTGAAGAGCTGGATTCCGGAAACAAATGGGATCCATCATGGGTAAGCAAATTTTGGATCCCGGACATGTATCTATTTCTCCATGAAAAATGGTATCTTTTGGAGTTGTTTTGAAAAAGTTTGATGGAAAGAAAATGAGGAATCGGTTAGGAGAGCATGATTAGGGTTTGAGCACACTTTGGCTTTTTAAGCGTATCTTGATCTTTAGAGCTTCGATTAAGATGATTCTTGCTTCAAAACAAACTAGAGACTTAGAGCTATGATTTCTTTGAAGTAGTCGAATTGAAATTCTGATTTAAAGATTTCCAAATTCTATTCACAAATAGGAGAAATGAGTTCAAGTATGGTGACTGATTTGTGCGGACACACCATTGAACAAATTGTGAGGAAATTTTTAGGATGTAATGAGAATGAAGATGAACCGATGATGATAAAAGAGATTACAAGGCACCACGCTCAAGTATTATGGTATTCTGAAGAGCTGGATTCCGGAAACAAGCGGGATCCAGCATGGGTAAGCAAGAGTTAGGTTTCGGAAACATGCAGGATCCAACACCTTATGCTCGTGAACGTTCTCTCTCTGAGTAAATGCAGGAGGACGTAACCTTTATATAGCTTTCATATCGAGCTTCCCCATCACAAGATTGATATGGACCCGGTCCACACTAATCAGGACCCATTTTCCACCCGGACTTCGACCCATTAATCTAGATCATTTATTGGGTCACTTTATTATCTTTATTAGGATCAAATGACTTAACTTAATCGCTAATTAATTTAAAAACCAAAATACAATTAATGTTTGTCCAACTTTATGAGACATGGACAAAATTGTCCCTAAGGACAAAAATGTCTAACAACCCCTCTTTAGACAATCATTAATTGCAGTAGACTCTAGTTTAAAATAATTTTAAAACCCGGTTATGCCACGCTACTGTATTAGACGTCTAAGTTTTGAAAACAAAACATTTGATCCAAAGATAACGAAAGTCCATCATTCTGTCTCGCAAGGCTTTCGATACTGAAAAGCATCAGATGCATGTGTCCTGTGTGACACAGATCCAATACAATCACGAATACCTAATACCCTACTAACATGAATGGGAAAATGGAGTGTGGCAAACTACGATGATACCTTTATTATCTAAATTGTATCATCTTCGTTTGTAGATCTCGACTTCTCCAACTTTATGCTAAACCGCATGTGCTAAACTACATTAGAGAAATCTTGTTTTCTCTCACTGAATGCTAAACAGCATTAGAGAAAACCTTTATGTTCTCCAACTGAATGCTAAACTGCATTAGAGAACCTTTATGGGATTAAAGCCTTATATCCCCCTATGTCATGTCAAACTTTATAGATATCTATGCTAAACTGTATGCGTCTAAATGACATAGGCACAAGGTCAATCTATATATATGCCCAATGACCTTCAAGTGCTTAAGATTGACACAAATCTTAAGACTTTCATATGTACTATGACAATGTATGATGACTCTTAATACTGAGGAGAAATGATGATCATCTTCATCAGTAACCATCATACTATCATAATACTTCAAAATGTACAAATGTACTTGGAGCAAACATAACGATCCCTTAATAGGCAATGTCTAACGACATCAAAACACTCATACTGTATACTTGTGTTACAAACACAAGTGGGTGAAGTCCTTTAGTTAAAGGATCGACTCACAATTCCTCAGTTCTTAAATGCTTCAAACGTTATGTCACTTTTCCGTGTCAACACCTTTATGACCAAATAATTGATCTTTAACAGCTATGACCCTGTGATATTCTTCGTTGTCATTAAACAACACTGTAAGAAGAATACTACGGTGAAACCAAATGGGTCTAGCCACTTAATGGACCACAAACCACTCAGAAATCAAATTTCTGAGTTAAACCGTCTGCGAAGCAACCTCTTAGCATGCACTCTGCATGCCTAGTCGAGGAAGTTACATGTGTTTTTTGACACACTTCTACAACTATGTACCATTTACAAACTTGAACTGTAACCTTAGGTGAACTTTCGATCATCCGAACACATAGCTAATTTCAAACCTGAATTCCCTATGAGGTTTAGTCTGTTGACTTTACTATATGTCAACATATAATCCTTGATTCCTTCAAGTATCTCAATACTCGCTAGATTGCATTCCTAAAGTCTATAACTAGATTAACCAGATACTGACCAAACAAACAAACAGTAAATGCAATGTCCTATCTAATATATAGCCTAGCATATAACAGGTTATCTTCCATACTAGAATACGGATCATCCCTTATAATCTCTCTCTTCACTTTATTCTTTGGGTACTGTACCAAATACTATCTCTCACTATGAGAGACAGGTGTTACGACTAGTTTATTGTCAACCGTATTAAACCTTTGTAATACATACTCAATGTATGCATTCTTTGAGAGATCTGATGAGTGTTGAGATATATCCTGGTGAATCTGAATACCTAGGAAAGAAGATGCTATACTAAGGTCCTTATGTCAAGGTTCTTGACCAAAAGTTGCTTATCCTCATACATCATGATCAAATGACTTTATGTGAGCAATTTTACCATCCTTATGCAGTGATAGGAAGATAACTTTACTCCCCTCAATTCCCCTCAACTTCATAGTACAGGCATCCTATAACTTTATTTTCCAAGAAGCCGAAAGAGGCCATAACCTCATCAAAAGTAAGGTATCACCTTTAGGAGGTTTCTTGTAAACCATATATTGATCTGCATAACTCGCAAACCATGTTAGTACTATCTAGATCCTGGGACCCTTTAGATTGTACCGTATAGACTACTTCATAAAGGTTTTTACTCAGGAAGATGGTTATGACAACCTTCTGATGTAATTCTGTATCATCATCAACTACAATCGCTTCTATCACTCAAAATGTATCATACGAAGATACAAGAGAAAAGGTAACACAAAGTCAACCTTTTCCCTGAGTGAACCCTTATGCAATTGAACGAGTCCATAAACCATTAACCTTTATCCTGAAATCCTTTAGGTCTTAACTTTATTTATAACTGACAAGCTTGCAGTTCCTAATGCAAATCAACTAGCTCCTAAACCTTACTATGCTTCATGGCTTGCATCTCATCATTCATCGCATCGCACCACACATCCGCAATGGGTCCAGAAATAACTTCTGTAAAAGTAACTGGATCCGTAATATGTCTAATAACATAGTCCAGTACACCTGACAGACTATGTTGTTAGATGGGATAGCAGGTCATCTCACTCCAATGGATTTACTTAACTGTATTAGATCTTGTACCCTCAGGAATCCCTCTGTGTGCAGGTATGGATTTCTGTTCCTATACAGGTACGTCACAAAATTCTAGATCCACCGGATCTAGCTGTATGAGTAGTGGATACGGGACAACTGTAGTATCCACCCTGCTATCATCCAAAAGGTCTAAAGACCCACTATCATCATAGACATGGTATTCCAGAAACTTGGTTGTTTGTGATTCCACTATTCTGGTCCCTTCTTATCTACAGTAAAATCTGTAGCCCTAAAGTGGTTGAGATATTTTACTAAATAGCAATGAAGAAAAGGAGTATGCAATATTTCTTTATAAGGAATATTCGACCTCAGTAGGGCAGCCCTTTACACGATTGTGTGCAAGGCTGAGTTCTTCACTTTCTAGATAGGTAGATTAGTTCTGCCCTGCATTGACCTCTTTAAGTCCTTTAGGGTGCAAAATTATAAATAGAAATCAAAAGGTCTTTTAAATAAGGTGTAATGAAACTTAGGTAAAGATATGGTAGGGATAATTAAAAAGGGTAATAATATTAAAAGGAATTTATATAAAAAAGTTTAATAAAATTGAGTTCTTCATAGCATCGGTCGTTCAAACAATAATTTTATTGGTACAACAACAATTCTTCCCACTCTCTTACAAACATCACTACTCTTTTTTCTTTAACATGCTCGTAACACATAAATTTCAACTTTTGAACTTCTTTGAGCATCTTTAGGGAGAACATAAAATTACAATAATAAAAAACTTAAGAAGAAACAAATCTAACAATCACCATGTACCAAAAATCATAGAAATATCAAACCATTTTTCTTAAAAATACTTTAATATAACCCAAGCTTCAAATCAAGTAAATGCAAATCCTTCAAGGCTCAAAAATAATTAAAGGATCAAAAAGAAAAGGGTACAGGCTATAAATGTGGTTATAATCAATCAAAAGTCTAAGTCCTAAAAGTGGTTATTCCTAAGGGATAAAAATAGGTTGATAATATTCAAAGAAAATAGGCTAAAACAAAGGATTAAATCTAAGTACCTTTCTCATTTTAATGCCTCTAGTTTAACAATGTGGTCTCAATATAAATAATAAAAGCAAGTTATAGAATCATCCAACTATACTTGATAACACACAACAAAGAACAAAAGATCATAAAGATAATGAGATATTTACTCTAAGGCTTAAAAACTCATAAATAGGTCTCATGTGCGTAAATAATATGAAATTCTATTTAAATTAACTGTCTCAATGATTACTAAAAATAAGGCTTATAAAAGCAAGTCCATTCTAACTTTTATTTTTTGCATACTAATTCAACTTAATAATTAATAATAACCTAAAGTGTTTTGGTCATATTTTAACTAAATCGAGATGTCAGTCAGCAAGAATAAATAATAAAGGTTATAATAAGCAAAATTTTGTTCAAATTTTCCTTTAACTCCTTCACACTTAAAATTGCACATTATTCTTGATATACATAAAAGAAGCATTTTGAAAAATATAATATCAAAGAAAACACAAAAATTTGAGAAAGGAATATTTTATTACTTTTTTAATATTAATAACTATATATTTTGAATTTGGTGAAGATTCTATATTATCTACAGTCATCCTCACAAAAGAGGATAAAAAGGATAAAAGAAAATAAAAAGAAAGAAATGAAAAATGACATTGCAATAATAAAGTTTAGCAAGGCTATGCCTTTACTAACTATAAGATAAAACAAAATAAAGTAACAAATAAAATAATAAAAATACATAAATAATAAAAGAAACAAAAGAAAATCCTAATAGAGCATCCCAGACTATCTCTATAGCTATCAATCCATCTGTGAGTTTATCATGTCAATCACTAAAGGATCATCGAGCCTCTAAGCATCATATAGATATGGACTCGAAAATGATGTGACTGCTGTAGATGGTGGAGTTAGTACAAAAATCTCAAAATATATTGCCATTTGCACCATAACCTCCTCCATCCATCTGTCATATGTCTCTACTATCACCTTATGCTTCGTAAGCTTCTACTAGTTGATATAGATGGTGCGTTAGACTCCGAAGATTTGCCCCACATACTTCTCCAATTAAGCAATCTTAGCTGGTTCAAGTGTCTAGGTGGTGTCGGCATCCTAGACAATTTTATAATATCCAACGAATCATAATCCTCTTGATTCTCTACTCCTCCCGTCTATGGTAGTGGTGAGTTTTATTTCAGTGACTGCTCTAGTCTGTTAGGGAAATCCCTATATGCTCCTCCAACTGCCTGCTCATCTGGCTCTCCTATTAGTCAATGGATGTCTCCTGTTATTCATCAACTTCTCATAATTATATGAAGGCTCTTCGTTACATCCAGGTTAAAGGGGATCATAATGTCGATTAACCTTATCAGTGGTAACTGACTGAGGACTCCTATACTCCTCATTAATTGTTTCACGTAGGGCTAGATGCATATCATCCTACCTTTTTCTCCTCATTATGATGTCGAAAATATTGGGCTAAGGCATGTACTCAGTTTATCAACATCCTTTATCTCATGCTTCATAAATAAAACACATCTAAGTTTCAAACTACCCCAAAACTGTCACCCCGCCCACTCAGTGTATGACTCAGAATCTTACGAATGTACCTAATTGTGGGATGTCATAAGGTAGACGTTTTAGATTTGTGGGGTTTGTAATTTACCTCTTTGTTGATGTTACGCCAAAAGTGACGAACATCCTAGAGCCTTATCATCATAGAGAAGTCTATGTATCTCATTATGTTCCTGAACATATGGTGCTTGATCGATCCCAACGGTAACGGTCCTTTTCCACAAAGAACATGGAACACGCCTCAGTTTAAGTTCCCAATAAATGGGTTCCATGATCTCAAAGAATCAGGACCACGCTCCAACACTAATAAGATATTAAACTTGTTGAGCCAAGCCAATATGCTTCAACACCTCCCAATCTATACATCAGTTGGTCTCAAACCTCTTGTCTTTAAGCCTCTGGAATTACTCCTCATGTGCTCTGACATTTAAATTGCATCATCTCATGTCACACTAATGGATGTGCAGCAGTCTCTCGTACTGGTGGTGGTCGAGCTCCACTTGAGTCTCTAAATGACTTTTGACCTCTTTATCTTTTTCTCCATGTCTCTTTTGTTCTTTGTTATTGGATTGCTTTTGTTCTTCTTGTCTTTGTACCTAAAATAAAATAAAATGTGAGCAAATAACGAATATCAATACAAAAAAGTAATTTTTTGCTACACTTAATGTAACATCCCACATCGGTTGGGAAGGAGAACGAAGCACCCCTTATAAGGGTGTGAATACCTTCTCCTTACAAACGCGTTTTTCATGCCCTAACACACCGGATCCCATCAAAACTCCGAAGTTAAACGTGCTAGGGCCAGAGGAATACCAGGATGGGTGACCTCCTGGGAAATTCAGTGAAAAACAAAACCATGAGGGTGTGGACCACGAGCCACTTAAAAAGGCCCAAAGGGTGTGGACTACGAGCCACTTAAAACGCCCAATGGGTGTGGACCATGAGCCACTTAAAAAGGCCCAAAGCGGACAATATCTGCAAGCGAGTGGTCTGGGCTGTTACAATTGGTATCAGAGCTAGTACCCGGGCCGTTGTGCCAGCGAGGACGCTGGGCCTCCTGGGGGGTAGATTGTAAGATCCCACATCGATTGGGAATGAGAACGAAGCATCCCTTATAAGGGTGTGGATGCCTTCCCCTTACAAACACGATTTCCATGTCCTAATGCACCGGATCCCATCAGAACTCCGAAGTTAAATGTGCTAGGGTCAGAGCAGTACCAGGATGGGTGACCTCCTAGGAAGTCCTGGAGAAACAAAACCGTGAAGGTGTGGACCACAAGCCACTTAAAAAGGCCCAAAGGGTGTGGACTATGAGCCACTTAAAAAGGCCCAATGAGTGTGGACCACGAGTCACTTAAAAAGGCCGAAAGCGGACAATATCTGAAAGCGGGTGGTCTGGGCTGTTACACTTAATTTGTACATTCATTATGTTATGTAATTGTGAAAAAGCACACAATTAAAAATAATGAAAATTACAAAACAATTAGAAAAATAAAATAATGAAAAAATTAATAACGCAATTAAATTGCAATTAGAAAACAAAATTAAACTAATTATGTAATTCCCAAGATTTAAAATTAAATTATACAATTAAACCTTAACTAATGCAAAATACAAAATTGGCATAAAATTAAACTTACAAACACTAACTAATAACCAAAAAAACATTAATTTATGCCTAATATAACAAACTTATGATAATTTAGAACCTACTAAACAAAATTGAAATTTCCAAATTGAAATTTTATCCAATCACGTATTAATTGATCAAATTAATCCAATAATTCATATTAAAAAGAAAATTTCAACTTATAATTACAAAACGAGAAGAAAATTAAGTAAACATACCTTAGATTGGAGCAATTGTGAAAAGTAGCGATTTGGGGAAGGATAAACCCTAAAATTGCAAAAAAAAAAAAAATCTAAAGTGCAATTGATGTAAAATGTAAGAAAACTCTAATTGGATGATACAAAAGAGCTTGAAATGGTTGGGTTGAGTTAAAGGAAGAAGGGGGGAACTGGTAAAATAGGGGAAAATATTATAGAAAAAAGGAAGAATTAAGGTTTTTTAAAGGAGTTGTGTGTCATGTAACTGATCATGTATGTCACTGTAAATGTGTGACCTAAAACACGATCTTGTAAGTTGACAAGTTCCAGAGTATCGAGCTATACGGGTGTGTCCTATACTCATGTAACTCATTGTGACCGTGTGTGCAAAATTTTAAAAATTCCAAGGATACATGATCGTGTTTAGTGATCTTTATGTAAAACATCTAAAAATGTAATTTTTGTGTACATGATCGTGTGCACCCAAAAATTCCTAAAGACTTAAAAAATTTTCCTAAAGACTTTAAATTTTTTTCTCTCAAACTCATGAGATTCAAATAACTTATACCATAAACACAAAAAGTAGGCAGAATCAAATAATGATGCTCAATAACCTAATGTAAGCACACACAAAGTCAATGAAATCCTAAACTAAAACTAAAAAGTAATCAAAATAATGTATTCATATCAATCAAAACTATTATAATTATGGGGTTGCCTCCTAAATAGCTTGTAGTGTAACGCCAGAATTTCTGAGCCCTTTTGTATTGGTTGGTACTTAGAGATGCTACTGTATATTGATAAATACATATTTTATTTAAGTCATTTGGGTGTATATGTAAATGATTTATAATGTTATATGCCCTTACATGAACTTAGAATTCATCGATAATGCAGAATCTTGGAGATTTCCGACATATGAGTTTTAAGTAGATAAAACCGAGTCCATTGGATGGATATGACCATGGTGGGTAAATTAAATGAGTTCTAATTCCTTAGAGGTGATTAGACATGATTTATAGACTCATGGAACACTTAGAAAGCTTAATTGGAAAAGTTGATGGGCTTATTTGCAAATTGTCAAAAGTTAAAGAACTTAAATGTAATTTTTCAATTCTTGGAGGACCAATGTGTAATTTTCTAAAGTTAAGGGGTTTAATTACAATTCTCAAAAGTTCAAGGACCAAAATAAAAATAAAAGTTTTGGTAATTCCGAAATTTTGGGCTTAATTGTAAATTTAGGAAAGTTTGGAGGGTAAAATGGTAATTTCATACAATATAAGGGCAAAATGGTAAATTCACCATATTTTGGTCAAAGAAGGTCAAAATTCTAGACCTTTCTCCCTTGTGACCGTGCACCCTTTTGTTAGAGACTTAAAACATGTTCTTTTAATTAAAAGAGAGGAGAAAGAAGGAGAAGAGAGGAAAAAGAG